>VSMD01022386.1:0-38096 GCA_008750895.1 Mirza zaza
ATTTTTTTTTTTTTTTTTTGAGACAGAGTCTCACTTTATTGCCCAGGCTAGAGTGAGTGCCGTGGCATCAGCCTAGCTCACAGCAACCTCAAACTCCTGGGCTCAAGCAATCCTGCTGCCTCAGCCTCCCAAGTAGCTGGGACTACAGGCATGTGCCACCATGCCCGGCTAATTTTTTCTATATATATTAGTTGGCCAATTAATTTCTTTCTATTTATAGTAGAGATGGGGTCTCGCTCTTGCTCAGGCTGGTCTTGAACTCCTGAGCTCAAAGGATCCGCCCACCTCGGCCTCCCAGAGAGCTAGGATTACAGGCTTGAGCCACCGCGCCCGGCCTGTACCACAATTTTTTTAACCATTCACCTGCTGAAAGACATCTGGGGTCTTTCCAGTTTTTGGCTATTACAAATAAAGCTGCTGCTAACATTTGTATATAGTTTTTTTGTGTGAATGTAAGTTTTCATTTTTCTGGGATAAATGGCTGAGAATGTGATTGCTGAGTTATTGATATATGTAATTGTATATTTAGGTTTGCTACTTTAATAGGTGTAAAATAACACTTTGTTATTTAAATTCATACCTCCAACAATAAATTTATATTCTCCTCTTTGACTTGTATTATAGTAAGCATTGTATTAGTGTGTGTTAGATAAATTAAAATAGACCACTGGCTTTTACAATGTGTCCAGGACTGTGTAAGAGGAGGGGGAGGGAGATTCAATGGTACGGTGGTGGTTTTTGTCTTCAGAAAATGTCTACTCTTGGGAATTGACTGGTTAGAGAGAAGAGCCATTAGATGTGTGCAGTCAGATTATAGAAGGTTTGAAAAACCCCAGTGGACAGCCGGGTGGGAGCCAGGTGGGAGGTGGGTTGGGAATAGAGTGGGGGTTTGGGAAATGGTTGTCAATCTTGCTGCTGCCAATACCTGAGATAGGAAATTTGATGGTCTTTTGTATTTGAGAAAAATTTAGAAATATTTGAACTTGAATAAAGGTCAGCAATTTTGCATGTAGTAATATATGTTTTGGGTTAAAGATAAGGATTACTGTAGAGAGTCACAAATCCCCTTCAAAAGGTGTTATTTACTTACAAGAAGAGAACAGAAGCATGGCATTGCTGAAAAATGGGTTGGTTTTAGCATTTCACCATTGTAGACAAAAAGTTGGACTCTTGGCCAAGTCACATAGTAGTTTTCCAGGTTCTAGCAAGGTGCTGGTTCTTTCTGTGGATTGGGTCAGTTTGATGGAGTATAGGGATAGCTCACCTTGTGTATTTGACACCTGGAGCAGATGATTTTTCACATCACTATCCTCTATATCACAAAATTATTTTCAGTAAAAATCATGTCATCAGCAGTCATTATTTTCTTGATTTTTTTCTTTAGTTCGTAAATAATGAATGATTGCAAAAGAATATGCGTAATTTTTAAAGATACTACTCAAATTCAGTATAATATTTCGCATCTGAATTAAAATTTATTCTGTTTTTTATTTCCTTTTTTTTTTTTTTTTTCCAGACAGAGTCTCACTTTGTTGCCCAGGCTAGAGTGAGGGCTGTAGCATCAGCCCAGCTCACAGCAACCTCAATCTCCTGGGCTCAAGCAATCCTCCTGCCTCAGGCTCCCGAGTAGCTGGGACTATAGGCATGCGCCACCATGCCCGGCTAATTTTTTCTATGTATTTTTAATTGGTCAAGTAATTTCTTTCTGTTTTTAGTAGAGACGGGGTCTCACTCAGACTGATTTCAAACTTCTGACCTTGAGCGATCCACCCGCCTCAGCCTCCCAGAGTGCTAGGATTACAGTTGTGAGCCACCGCGCCAGATTTTTCTTTCATTTTTACAATCACTGTGCTATCACTGTCTATTTCAAATATGTTTAAACCCAAGAACATACAGTACAGCAGGGATTGGAGACACAAAACTGTGTCTGAACTAGAATAGAATAGAAAGAACAAATATGAATTTAATTTTGAAATCTATGTGTACAGGTGAGTTTGAGTTTGTGGGGGCAACTCCAAAGCTGAGAGTTCCCCAAATAACTTTCATGTAAATACCGTGCTTATGAAAGGATAAGTAAGTACGAGTATGCTCATTTGAATCTTATGTTTTATTATTCAAACTCATTTGTAGCAGCAATAATTGTTTAGAACCTAAACCAACGAAATAATTGTTTTTGAGAAGGAGCAGTTTCTCACTGATGTTGTTTAAAACTGTTCATGCTTGGTAATAAGGAAAAGCAGATGACTTTTAGTGGTTTTATTATTATTTTGAAATTCTCTAGACACAAAAGCCTGCCTTACTGCCTACACATCTGGTCTTACCACTAATGTAGTAGAAAGATTAGGGGTTTGGGAGTTTGACCCAAATTTGATGCCCACCCTTTGCCAATTTGTAGATGCATGACTTTGAACAAGCTACGTGAATGGCTGTCATCAGATATTTCCTTATCTGCAATATGTTAGGGGTTTGTGTGGCTTAATGATACAATCCGCACGAAGTGCTTGGAGTAGGCTCTGGCGCACAGTAGGTTCTTAAGAAATGCGAATTGTCTTCCCTGCTCCATCTGGGATGGGCAGTGTCTGTGTGTCTCTGGGACAGTCCTGGGCCTTGAGGAAGGAGCTCAGGGTGACTGGTCACAGAGCTGCCTACCTTTTTGTCCTCTTTCTGACATCTGCCGGGAAGTGTGGCCGTTCTGCATTCACTGAGTGACAGCACTGAACCCCAAGGGAAACTTGAATAAACGCTGAGGGTTCTGAGATGTGTCCATCAGAATGCAGGCTTGGGTGAGGACAGCTATTCTGGTCTCCCTTGGGCTGAAAGAGTGGGGAATTTCAGGACGGCGTGGAGAGCTGTCAGAGGGTAAACCTCAGAAACAACAGTGATTCTCCTTGGCTTGAGCGAGAAGAGACTCTGCAGCTGTTCCTCCTAATCGAAGAGGCTTGGTTGTAGTCAAGGCCATTTATGAATCACTTTCCCCGTTCTGTGTCTTGATCCTGCCTCCTCCTCATACAGATAATTGCCAGGGAATGCGGTCCAGGCCTTTTGGTGGCTTTTGTGAGCCTTTTATAGCAGTTAGGAAGGAATTCTTGGTATTCTTATTGTGCATAAAAGATCAAGCTATTCTTATGCACGACACAGCTCATGTTGAACATGGGAATACGTTTAAATGACCCAGGGAGGCTCTAGGATGACTTTACATAGCAATTTTGTGTTGTAAAATGAACTTGTTGCACTTTAAAGGGGCTAAAGAGAATTCTTAATTTTATACAGTTTTATCTGCCAAGTGATAAGGTTTTCTTTTCCCCTTTTAAAGGAAATCTATTTAGTGACGGCTTATTGGGAATATCAGGAAGAAAGCAATTTTTTTTTTAATCGAAAGCATATTAGAAAATCTATCCTAGAAAAGTATCTCATGTTGTAAATAATCTCAGATGTAGATTATTGGATATAAAATGGAGCTTAAGATTTTATTTTTGCTAACCTGATATTCCAGAATGTATTGTAGTTTTACAATATTAGCTGCATAGCCAATTCATTTCAACTGGAAAATGTCAGAAAACATATAACTTAATGAAGGTCAAACTAAAATACACTATTTTTAAGTGTTTTTCCTTATATTATTGCTGTCCTGCTAATTTATTTCGTAAAGAAATTTAAATGTTTTCGGAAAACAGAATGAATGGTTTTAAAGGCAAACATGAGAGATCTGAAGCCTGAAAAATATAAAATAAACACTTGGTAGTCATATGGTTAAATGAATAACATTGACTGCTTCACTGGCAGTTGATTTGTGGGTTGCTTGAGGTCCCCTTCTTGGGCTCTGTGCTTGGCTTAATGCTCTGCTAGCATTTCAAAAGCGATCATCATTTTGAAATTCTTAATAACTTATGAACAAGGGACCCCACATTTTCACTTTGCTGTGTCCTGCAAATTATGAGGCTGGTCCTATGCATTGGCTACCTGGCGATTCAGCTCAAACTAGTTTTGGACTTTGGAACTTCCAGCCTAATCCTAACTTAATATTTATTAGGTTTTTCTTTTTCCTTATACATGAGTTTGTGTGGACCAGCCTAATGAATTTTTTACTTAGATACATTTCTTTTCAGCTTTTTCAAAGTTCTAAGTATTGGATAAACAATTTTTTTTGAACATTTTAATTTTGTTGCATACAATATAAGATTAAAATCCCATTTCTTTGTTAGCTTCTGGTAAACTATGTAGGTTCTATGTATTTTTGCTAGATAGAAACAGGTGAGATAAAACTCTTGTTTCTCAAATTACTAATAAACTATTAATCGTGGCTATTGCTGGAGGCTGGGATTTCAAAGACTTTCATTTTTGAAGTTTATAGCTCTGAGTTTGAGTTTTTACAATAAGCAGGAATTATTTTTGTAATTGGGAGGAAGAAATAAATATTTTAAAAAAACTATTCATTTGTTTTTGGGTCTGGAAGGCAGTCTTGGGGTGTTGAGGACTGGGGTTCCTATTCCTGAGCACAATCACAGAAAAATTAGTGAAGTTCAAGAGGTGGCATGGATCGCACAAGAACGTGGCCTAAGGTGAGTGGGACTATTGGTGGCAGAAACGGTTGGTGGGTGTTGGCATGCTTGGGGATAATCTGGGCCTGGCACCCAATTTCATAGGAGGCACTGATGGAATTTCATTTCAAGGCCTTGGCTATCAATTGCTGTGTTTCTTCGTTTCTCTTTTCTTCTTCTTTTTTCTTCGTTGATACTCTCAAGAACAGGTCAGACATGTGTTGCTGTTGGCCAAAGCTGCAGCTCGCCTTCGAACCAGGACAGAGCTGTCCGCCTTCTGATGCAGGGTCAGGTTCAATGTGAGATAAACAGCTTCGGATTCTAAACCCTTGCTGACATCTCATCCCTGCTGTACAATGTGGCATCGCTAATGCCCTCCCGCTGCTTGTGAAATGGCCAGGATTTAAATGCTGGGATCAAGAGGCAAAGAACCAGGGATGACCCTGGCATTTTGATGCTGGATGCTTGCCCGGGGAGGGCAACCCCACAGGTGTGCCGGAGCACTGGGGCAGACAGCAGGCCGACCTGGGGCCAGCCTGCTCCGGCCAGCATCTGCCCGGCTGCTCTGCTAAAGGGCTTTTCTGCCCTGACACTGGGGCAGGGGGAACATCTCTTATTTTTCTGTCTGTGCTGTCTGTAGGCAGAAATGTTTTGGCTCAAGGTTCTGGCAAATCTTAAACATGATTTTAAAGACCAATCATAATTTTAAAAATCAAAAGGTTCAAAGTAGAACCAAGTCAAAACTCATCGAAGAGAATGTTTATTTTTTAAACCTATGGAGCCCAGGGGCTGGTGCAGGGAGGCAGGATAGAGTGAGGGTCCCCTCTGGGTACCCCCAAATATCTCAGTCCTGCCTCGATCACATCAGCATTATAGTTTAGCTCCCACCTAGTGTTTCACATGAAGAAAGAGTTCATTTCTAAAAAGCCGTAAGTGTGAAAACCGCTGAATTCGACCAGTTTCTTACCATGTTGTTTGATCCTTAGCATGTAAGATCTCTTTAGTGCTAATGAATGGAAACACATACTCATAGTTAGACTGTGACCATACTGAACTTTTTCTTGTGTATTTGAGATACTTTTTAGCATTCCAGGGTGGTGGCCATGCTGAGGAGGGTATTCCCCAATAATCTGGAAACGTAGCCAAAATCCCAATTATGATACTGACAACCAAATACTTGTGTGGTGTAGACTGTGTGCTCTGCACGTGCCTCAGCTCTTCCCACGTGTTCACCGTTCGGTCCTCACGACGGCCTGGAGGTAGGTCCTGTTGTTATCGTCCCTTCATGGTGCCTCCTGTTCTAAGTTTAGACACTGAGTATTGGGGCTGCCATGTTGGATTCCCTAAGAGAGCCGCTTTTCTATCTTCCATTCTCTGCTTCCCAGTTAAACTCCCAACCCTGACAGGGAAGAACTAAGGAGGGAGAGAGGAGCTTGTATTTTATGGAGTGCAGTTTTCTTGGACGGAAACTAGTCCTTTGGGGGACAAGGAATGGGGCTTCCTTTTCCTGAAGTCCCTTGTAAAGACACCCCTGCGTCTAGCTTCCTGGTTGGATGTCTGCATCATCAGGACCTGCCACATGCCCTGGGCTTCTGGCACAGGAGAAGGAGAAGTGGGGACAGGAATGGGAACCCCCACCCTGAGAATAGGCCCCATGTGAGCCCCTAACCCTAGAATTGTGGAGGAAGGGCAGGTGACGTGGGGGCCACAGTCTGCTGGAACAGCCACTGCTAGGGGAACAAGGAGGCTCCTGTGTAGGAAGATTGTCATGAGATGCACCCCTGTTGGGGCGGGGGACATGCAGATATCCCAAGGTTCTCCTAAAGGAGCGGCTCGGGAGGAGGCTCTTGTTAGCGTCACTGAGCCCTAGACCATGGAGGAGGACTCAAGGGTGTGTGTGACTAGAGGCCAGAGGACAGGCCATCATCGCTCCTTCACTCCAAGCCACCACCATCGTGATAGCTCTGCCTTGCTTGGGGCAAGGGGAGGAAAAGAGCTCTGAGTCAGCTATGAGACTGCAGTTTTGCAATGACCCGAGCAGAGTCTTAGAAATCTAAATGAGACCAGATAATTGCAAGTGACTGAAAAAGTCAAGGAATTGGGTCTAGCTGACTTTAAGGAAGCCCTCGCCAATGGGAAAGACAGAGAAGGGGTTGACATAGCACAGTTATGTGAGAAATGAAAGCATTCCATGTTAATACCCAGCGAACCGGGACTGCCCCTAAGTCTGCTGCCTTTATCTATCAGTCTGGTTAGGAGAATCATTCATTTATTCACTCATTTATCCTACAACACTTAGTGAGCATCAACTGCATACCGTGCTAGGTGCCAGGAAAGCAGGAGTCCAGAGCTTTACTGACGTGTTCTCTTCCCACCTACTTGGATTCTGAATTCCTGGACAGGGACCATATTTTTTTCTTTTCTTTTCTCTGTCCCCCACCTGTGCTTATTGTTGTTACTCATTTAATATCATAAGCTAATGTGTTGACCCACAGTGGGCATTAACTCTTCCTGCCCCACAAGAGAGTTTTGGCATTGTTTCAGATACAAGAAGCTAATTAACATTGGCAACAGTAACCTCAAAAGGCGATAGGATCCAAGTATGGAAATAACATTTTCTTTTTTTCTCCAATTGAATTGTCACATATTTGCATTAAAATCGTGTTTTGTATTATTTTGTGTCATTCTTCCAGCAGGAAATGATGCATCAAACCAAAGAAGGTGCTCAGTCATAGTTAATTGTTAGTTATTTAATAATTGTGTGGCTTTGGGGTAAGTCACATACCAGCTCTGGTCCCCTCATTTTTGTCATCCCTAAGATATCGTGTGTGTTTGTATGCGAGATCATGTGTGGCAGTAATAATAGTAGTAATCAAGGTGAATAGAGATGAGTATTTTTAATTTAAAGGCTACTGTAATTTAGTAGCTACTGTAATAATCCAAGCCTGACATGGGGAGGCTTTCTAGAATTTTTCAGTCTTTATTGATTGGAGCTAATAAAAGCTGTTCTAGAGACCCCAATATTTACCTCTTAGTTATGTATGTCATAGATGTGTACTTTATCACCTGGACTCAATGATATAATTCTGTTTGGTCTTTTCTAGAATTCCCTGGCACATCAATCAGTTGGTCTGTCATACATTCTATAGAGGATCTTAGAATGGCTGCCAGTCAATTTAGGTCATCCTCACTTTGGCTTCCATAGTTTTTAAGTGTCTTTTTCTTCCTCCTTGGGTGCCTCAGTTTCCCCCAGGCTACCTCTTGTCATGTTTGTTTTGCTCTGTCTGCTGTCTCAACTCTCTCTCTTCTTTTTTCTCTTGCTCTTTAGGGCTTTTAGTGTGAGAATCACAGAAGCTAAGTAGTTGACACACAGGCTGGACAAGGAGGGCAGATGCGCAGAAGTGGATTTGCCTATACCCACAGAAAGAGGCCTGGCCAGAGGGGTGCAGGCACTCGGGTTTTAGGCCTGGCCCGGCCACAGATGTGCCTTCTCGATGGGAAAGGGAGCACTGGAGGGGGCATCCCTTCTACTCACAGCTGATTGGCTAGAACTAATCACATGATCCCACTTAACGACAAGGGACCAGGGAGTGTAATCCTCCTGTGCAGCCAGAGGAAAAGAAGTAGGTAAGGAAGAGAACTAGAATTCCCTACACAAGCTTTTTATTATGTTCTTGGTTCTCTCATTGACTTGAAGCAAAGTCGTGTCTGAAAGGCTCACATTCTTCCTTTGTAAAATGTAAGGGATGAGAAAAGTGTGTGTTACTAATTGCTCAGTTTGGAAAAGACTAGTGCTAAGTGGTTTGGGCATCCTCCGTGTGAAGGTCTCTGTCTTTTCCCTTTCCTAGTATTGGGGAGGTAAGAATGGTAGGCGGGTGGGTAAGGGCGGGAACCGCCTCCTGACCAGGCCCCAGATCCCTTGATCCAGGGTTTGACCTCATTTCCCGCTGGGGGACAAGCCCTACGACTGCCCCACCACCACCCCTGGGCCAGAGCGCCTGGCCACTCCTGTGCTGTGGGCCTGGGTGGGGACCCACTGACTAGGGCTCGATTGTCCTGCAGCCAGGATAATTAAAAATGCATGTGTACCTTTATTCATTCAGTTGCCATGAAAAGCATATGATTTGGGCTTGGAGTAATCTGGGTGATTTACTATTGCCAGCTGTAGATTATGTCCTAATTTGGAATGAGAGCACAAGGAAGAGTGGTCAGAACGCAGAAGGCAGTGGGTATTTGAGTAAGCACATTCTTATTGAATACATGGCCGGAGTATGGAGTAAAATGATTATAAAAACGTGGAAAATTTGAATTTACAACTGTGCCTGTTATCCTTTCTGTAATTGTATTTTTAAGCATCAGTTGATTGAGCTGTTTTCTTTATTTGTTTGGATTCTGCACAAAGGATAGTTTAGTGGCCGTGTTGATGTCATGTTGGTATGGTCTGTATTTCCTGTGACGGACGTCTGTGCCAGTGTGGCCGTCTTCAGTTGCAGGCTTCCCGGGACAGAGCTAGCTGTCCCTATTCTCTTTTCACAGCTCCTTCTGCAATTTAAAATAAAGTGTTTAATAAATGATGAAGTTGGTGAAGGTGGTCCACAGGGACAGTCTTCATATTTAATTCACGACACCCTCACATTTTCCTATTCTTTAGAAGTACTGTTGGGACCTTCAGATCCCATAAATATTCTATTGCCCCTCTCCCCTTCCATCTCCCTCCCTCCAGCAAAATTCTATCTGTGCAAATTTCACTTTATTCTAAGGACGATAATGTGCAGGGAACTTGAAGAAATGTGATGGTTTTACCTGAATTCTTGCAAGACAGACCCCAAGTACCCCCTTCACGTATATGGGGTTTACTGTAGAGATGAGCTCAATGTCCCCTGGCCACCCAGAGTGACACTGAGTGTGAGGTGGAGAGAGCACAGGCTTGGAAGTCTCTCACACCTGATTTGAATCCCACCTCTGCTGTTGACTACTTGTGCGACATTAGGTAGCCCCTTCATTCTTGTTCATTTCTGATCTGTAGTGGATGCTGTTGTCTGTCGCTCAGTCTGCCTGTCACACTGTCCTG
This sequence comes from Mirza zaza, assembly GCA_008750895.1. NCBI lineage: Eukaryota > Metazoa > Chordata > Mammalia > Primates > Cheirogaleidae > Mirza > Mirza zaza. The sequence goes on from VSMD01022386.1 coordinate 9,610, forward strand.
TCCCTCTTCCCCAGGCTTGGGTTCCTGGGGGAACTCCCCACCCATTCTGTACTGGGGCTGTCAGTCATGGAATCACGAAGTGTGTCTTCCTCACTCACCAGAGTGGGCAGGTGACCCCAAATGTGCTTTGCGCCAGCCCCTCTCACAGAATGAGGGGGAGTGTCTTTCTCAAGTACCCCCCCCCCATCAGCATCTCCTGTGGGACTAATAAATGGCTCTCAGAGAGGATGTGAGTCTGGTGTTCCAGGCAGCACTTTTGTCTGCCACGTGGTGTTGTCCTTTGAGAATGAAGGAAAACAGAGACAAGTGGTGGAGGATGAAGGCTTGGCCATATCGCCTCAGCCCCCGTGTGCAGCTGGGCCCGGGGTCAGCGCCACCCCTGACCTCCCAAGTAGAGGAGCCAGCATTTGCCCTTTGTGTTTCAGCAACTTTGGGTTGGGTTTCTGCCACATGCAATTAAAAGCATTTGAATGCAAGCATCATGGTCATCCTCTAGTTTTAAAACACCCTCAGGTTTGTAAGCAAGATCTGAATTCATAATTAGTAACGTTCAAACTCCTTAATATATTATTTCCTTGGAAGTACCGAGTGGTAAGGGGAGGGCTCTGTTCTTTCCCACATCTGCCCGATTTGAGTCTCCTTTTCAAAAGTGTAACCGCTGAGAGCAGGTTGGGGTATATCATTCCAGCCCATTTTCTTTGCATTTATATCCCTATATATGGATACACACATATATAATTTGTTTGGTTTTATTTTTTAACATATAAAGTAGCATATTACATGTATTCTTCTATAACTTTTTTTAATCTTTGATGTTAGTTCAGATGTTAGTGCATACAGTTCTACTTCATTCTTATTAAAGACTTCATAGATTTGATAGTACGGATAATTTGCTTAGATGATCCTCTGTTGATGGGTTTTTGGTTGTTATTGCCCTGTCTTCTTCTGCAGCAGGAAGCTTGTGCGTGTTTTCTCGCGTGCATATGGAGATACATCTGCAGGTTAGAGTCTTCTAACAGAATGTCTGAGTCACAGGCCATGCATGTGAAACATTTTGGTAGATTCTGCCAAATGGTGCTCCAAAAAGACCATACTGATTTACACTCCCACCTGCAGAGTAGGAGAATGTTTCCCCAAATTCTCACCAAACTGAAGGTGAGCATACTCTAATTAAACTAATCCTGAAAATGAAAAGGGTGAGGCTGTGGTTTTTGTGTAACCCTCTGAACACTGGCAAGGGTGGGCATGGCTTCACGGGAGCCTTGATCTCTTGTCTTTCCCTCTCCGTTAATTAAATGCATAGTTTTTGCTTTTTTAAAAATGTGGTTCTTTGTCTTTCTTATTGACTTGAATAAATTCTTTATGCATCACAGATCTCCACGCCATGCTATTGATGTTGTAAACATTGCTTCTAGTTTTGTTTATAAATGGGTTTTATTTTGTTTTCATTTTTTTAATCTCATGGATATCCGTGTGTGCAGTTTTAGGGTTTGTTTTTGTTTTTCTTTGATCAGGTGGACATGTTCAAGTGTTATGATTCCAAATCTGTCAGTCTTTTTCTTTATGGCCTCTGAGCTTTGTGTCTTTCTCAGCTCAGATTACAAAGAGTTTCTGCGTGTGTTTTTTTTTTTTCTTTTGAAGTTAGATATTTCACCCAGCACTGTCACCTTCGTCTGAGTTTCTTCATCTATACATGAGGGTTATAATATGTGTCTCTTGGGGATTCAATGAGATAACGTGTGTGAAGGGTCCTGCCTCTCTCTCCCGCTCCGTCCTACTCTGCTTGGGCTGTCGTAGCAGAAACACCATAGACGGGGTGGCTTGAACGGCAAACAGTTATTTCCCACAGTTCTGGAGCCTGGGGCGTCCAAGGTCAGGGCACGGGCAGATGTGGTGTCTGGTAGGAGCCTGCTTCCTGGGTCCCAGAGGCACCTTCTAGCTGTGACCTCACATGGCAGGAGGGGTGAGGGAGCTCTCCCAGGTGGTCTCTAATATAAGGGCCCTAATCTCATTCATCAGGGCTCTGGCCAAGGCCCCACCTCCTGACACCTTCATGTTGGGGGTTAGGTTTCAACACAGGAATGTTGGTTTTGAGGCATCCCCCTCTCACCTTTGCAGTTAGTACCTTGACGGACCTACTTTGCTCATAGTGGAGTCCTCAGGGCTGTTTCTTTGTTGCCAAAGAGTTTGGCACAGTGTTTGGGAATCCTGTGTCCCCGCGCAACCAGCAGGTGACTAGCTGTTTCCTGGGAGCCCTTGGGACCTCACACATTTTCTCTCCTGGAAAAGTGACACTCTTCTCATATCTGCTGCCCGGTCCACGTTTTGCAGCACGACGGTGGAACTCGAGCATGGTCTTGGCCTAAAGCTTTGGCGTCTTCCTGGACCTCCATCTTTCTTTCTTTCTCCCCACAGCCAATCACAGCGGGTCCTCTCAGGTCTGCCTTAAGACACAGTTGGAATCTGCCCACTTCTCCATACCTCCCCTGCTCCCACCTGGGCCAGGTGTCACAGCCTCTCACCTGGATCCCTGCGGTGCCCGCCCCACCCCACCCCTGCAGCCTGCACTCCGCCAGCAGCCAGAGTAACTTTTATAAAATGCAAGTGCGGTCATGTCCCGCTGCACAAAACCTTCCGGACCCTCCCGAGTTACCAGAATAGAATCCAGAGGTCTAAGGAGGGAGGGCCTCATGGCCTTCACCTTGGTGTCCTCTCATTTCATCTTCTGTCCTCTCCCTGACACTCATCCAACTGGGGGCCGGGGTCTTCCTGGAGTATCCCATGACCTTTGCCCTCTGCTGTCTGGAACCCTCTCCTTCCACATGCCTGCAGGGTCACTTCGTTTTTTGTGCAGGAACCTTCTCAATCTGCTTATTGAGATGTCATCCCTGGCCTTCCCAGCGCCTCAGCCCCCCATTCTGCCCACTTTGACCCCTTTCCTTCTTCAGTCTTCCTCTTAGCCCCTACCACTGCCTGACACATTATACATCTATTTGTGCATTTTTCTGTCCTGCTCTACTGGATGTAATTTCCATGAGAAGAGAGCCTGTGTTTTGTTCCTGCTGAATACATCTCCAGTCCCTAGAGAGATGCCTGACATATAGAAGCCCCTCTCCTGTTTGTTGAATGAATATAGAAATGCCAAAGCTGGGCTCTTTCTGATGAGTGCCATGGCTGCTGTTAGAACCTTGGCTACCTTCTGACCAGTCAGCCACAGAGTGGACAGTGCAAACATTTGCTCTGATTAATGCGGTTTCCCGTGGGCCCTGGTAAGTTCTGCTACAGACAGGCGGGACAGGTCGGTGTGTGTGTGTGTCTACGTTTGGGTCTGTCCGGGCACAGTCACCCCAGCAGTAAATCACGGCTGCACAGACCATGCCTGTTCACATGACCAAAGGGCAAATCAGCAAGCGCTTCTGCAGCCTCCCTAATTGGTGTCATCTTCTAAAACAACCTGTGGCTTCCGACTCTGGTTTTGCTTGTGAAAGCATCTCCTTATTTTCATGGGACATCTTAATGTAGCTGGGTATTTGGATCTCTTTGCACCTTCTCATCTCACATGCTATAAAAATAGCTATCGCACCTAAAAATAGGTGTGATAAGCAGATCAAGGCCATTAATTGCACAGCCTCCCTCCTCCCGTCACCTACGGCCCAGAGCAATGAACTCAGAGCAGTCCCGAGCCCTCCTGTTGGAATGAGGAGTATTGGGGTGGGGGCAGGGCATTATCTCCCCTCCCAGTTGGGGAGGGGACGGCTCCCTCCTCAGACACCTGCCCCCTGTCCCCTTCTCCGACTACTCCCTTTGATTAATTTGGGGGGTGGGAGTGATATATTAATAGTTTAGAGCAATTAAGTTAATTGTATTAGAAATGACTGTTTCTTTTGACAGCGTTTCCTCTATAGAGACTTCTTGGATCTTAGTTGCTATCAGTGTTTAATTGCGGTTGTTAGGCAAGACTATTTGAAATGATTAATAGGAAGATGTATTTCAAGAATAATAGCAGGCATTTTTATTTTATTTTTTTGTTGTTGTTGTATAATGTAGCATCGTTTATTTACCAAATCTATGTTGAGCAGTAGGTAATTTTTAATTGTTTGCTATTTTTTTTATTTCAGCATATTATGGGGGTACAAATTTCAAGGTTTCAATAAATGCCCTTTCCCCCCCTCCCCCCACAAGTCTGAGTCTCCAGCATGACCATCCCCCAGATGGTGCACATCTCACTCATTATATATGTATATACCCTCCCCACTCCCCCCTCCTCCCTCCCCCCTGCCCTATACCCTATTACTGTAGTACCTATGTGTCCACTTAGGTACTGCTCAGTTAATACCAGTTAATAGCAGGCATTTTTAAAAGTAATTTTTTTTTTGAGACAGAGTCTCACTTTGTTGCCCATGCTAGAGTTAGTGCCATGGCATCAGCCTAGCTCACAACAACCTCAATCTCCTGGGCTTAAGTGATCCTACTGCCTCAGCCTCCTGAGTAGCTGCGACTACACCCATGTGCCACCATGCCTGGCTAATTTTTTTTTTGTATATATATTTTTAGTTGGTCAATTAATTTCTTTCAATTTTTTTAGTAGAGATGGGGGTCTCGCTCTTGCTCAGGCTGGTTTCGAACTCCTGACCTCGAGCAATCCGCCCGCCTCGGCCTCCCAGAGTGCTAGGATTACAGGTGTGAGCCACTGCGCCCGGCCTAAAAGTAGTTTTAAAAATAGACTTAATTTTTTTTTTTTTTAGCAGTTTTAGGTTCACAGCAAAATTGAGAGGTGGGTCGAGAGATTTTCCAAATACCCTGTGGACCCCCCACCACATGCACAGCCTCCCGCATTCTCCACGGCCCCCAGCAGAGCAGTGCATTTGTCACAACTGACGAGCCTACATTGACACCTCATGGTCACCCAGAGCCCATAGTTTACATTAGGGTTCACTCTTGGTGTGTCTTCTGTGGGCTTGGACAAATGTGTAAATGACATGTATCCATCATTATAGTATCACACAGACCAGTTTCACCACCCTAAGATAAAATTAAGTTTTAATTACATAGATATTAATAATATGTGAATGCATTCTCCTTTAAAATATTAAAATATAGCATATAAAGCCAAAATCCCTTTTTCCCACCACCTCCCAATCCCAGATCCTGCCCCAGAATCAGTCACTGTTTTCAGCTTGTTTGCTTCCTTCCATTTGTGCTTGGAGCACAGGGTGATAACAGTAAGGATACCTTTGGGACTAGTGACAGAGGAGCTCTAGGGCCCGGGCATGCACGGTCAGCTCACATAGTCCTCCCAGCAACTCTGTAAGGTGGGAGGTGGGTACTATTTTGTTAATAACAGCTTTATTGAGAATACAAGTCACATACCATAAAAATCACCCTATAAAAATATACAAGTGAATGGTTTTTATGTATTCACAGAGTTGTACACCCATCACCACTGTCTAATTCCAGCACATTTCTATACCCCCCAAAAGAAACTGCATATCTAATAGCAGTCACTCCCCACCCCTTCCCCATCCCCATGCCCTGGCAACCACTAGTCTACTTTCTGTCTCTATGGATTTGCCTGGTTTGGACATTTCATATAAATGGCATGATACAATATGTGGCTTTTGGTGACTGGCTTGTTTCACTTAACATGATGTTTTTAAGGTTTATCCATGTTGTAGTTTGCATCAGTACTTTGTTTCATTTTTTTGTGCCTGAATAATATTCCATTGTTTGGACAGACCACATTTTGTTTATCCATTTAACGGTTGACAGGCATTTGGATTATTTATCCACTTTTGGGCTATTATGAACATCCATATGCAAGTTTTTGCATGGACACATATTTTCAGTTCTCTTAGGTAAACACCTGAGAGTAGCACTGCTGGGTGCCAGTGGTAACTCTATGTTTAACGTTTTGAGGAGCAGCAGACTGTTTTCGAAGTGGCCATACCATTTTACAATGCCACTAACAATGCCTGAGGGTTCCAGTTTCTCCACTTGCTACACTTATTATTCTTGCAAAACTTATTATTGTCTGTCTTCTTTATTTTAGTCATTCTGGTGGGTACGAAGGAGAATCTCATTGTGGTTTGGGTTTGCATTTTCTTAGTGACTAAAGATGTTGAGTATCTTCTCACGTGCTTATTGGTCATTTGCGTATCTTCTTTGGAGACATGTCTGTTCAAATCCTTTGCCTATTTTTAAATTGTGTTATTTGTCTTTTTTATTGTTGAGTTTGTTACCTTATTGTACAGGTGAGCATGGCCCTTGCTCTGTGGCAGTATACAGAGAAAGCAGAATGATGTAATTCTCAGTTCATATGAAATTTCTCAAGTATTGGGACTGAGTTTTACTTCGATTATAGGCTTAGCTCCTCTCTCATGTCTAAATAATTACAGATACCATTAGTTTGCATCTAGTAGATACTAGACACTATAGATAGACACTTTTAGTTGCTCTTAAACAACTCTGCAGAAACCAAGGCTCAGAAAGGATATGTCATTAGACCAAAGTTACATCGTAAGAGACCCAGTCAGGTTGATTGACTTCAGAGCTTGTGTTCTTTCCCCTATGTTGCCATTGATACAGAAAATAGAGGCAGACCAACAAATCCCATCTACCAGTGTGTGTGCAGAATTGCTTTGTCCCTTTAGCGGTGGTAAGAGCTGGTGCTGGGCTGGGCGAGCCCAGCCTGTAATCCTAGCACTCTGCTACGCCAAGTCTGGAGGATCACTTGAGCCCAGGAGTTCAAGACCCAGCCTGAGTCCTGAGCAAGAGTGAGACCCTGTCTCTACTAAAAATAGAAAAAAACTTAGCCGGGTGCACTGGTGCACGCTCATAGTCCCAGCAGCTACTCCAGGAGGCTGAGGCAGGAGGATCACTGGAGCCCAGGAGTTTGAGGTTGCTGTGAGCTAGGCTGATGCCACGGCACTCTAGCCTGGGTGAAAGAATGAGACTGTGTCTCAAAAAAAAAAAAAAAGTTCCAAGAAAAAGTTGGTGCTGGGACCTCGAGCTAGTGATATTTCAGAATGCAGCACACCTGGCTACGTGTAAAACCGGTTGCAGGCTATGCAAGTGGAAATTGCTCAAAGCTGGGAGCTGCAGAACTGAAGTAGCTTTACAGAGAAATTGCTGCTGCTTTGTTGAGGGAGAAAGCCAAAAGGTGTTTCCCGAGGTCTCACATCTTACCTGCTGCTTCCCGAGAGTGCTTAACCAGGATTTTCTCAGTTTTGTTTCTGGAGGCAGAGGAGGGATCATTGACTCATTGAATCAGGTTAGAGTTGTGAGTGGAGAGGAGAGGTCAGTTACTCATACTGCTTGGCCTTCTTGCATTGCATCTTTGGCTTCTCCTCCCACATAGCTACCTGGAGGTGTGCGGTATGTCCCTGCAGCCACGGGTGTGCTGGGTCATGTTGTTGCCCTGATAGAGGTCTGGCACTTCAGGACTTAGAGAGGGTACATTCTTTCTTTACAGCCAAAGCAGATATTTTTGCTGTGTATGAATTATTCAAGGAGTGAGAACAGCAAGCAAGGAAGACAGGATCAAAATCCAGCACCTGCCGTACTTGCACCAGGTTGACTAAGGTGGCGCCTGGCAGCCTTGATCTGGTCTGCCTGCCTCCTACCCAGGAACTTGACCTCTTGGATTCTGATCCCACCCCGAGCATGTGCTGTGTCTTCGGGGGGTGAGGCCAAGTCTCTGTCTCAAGAAGTTTAAAGTCTTTGGACTTTAAAGAAACATGTGGGCCACCAGGTTTTTGCAAGGTGGACTGTGACACTGTCACTGAGCTGCTCATAACAGGGCACGCCACTCTGTGAACTTGGGTAACCAGTGGCCTTTCCCTTCTGCACAGGGGGACATTCTTACCCTGTTCAATTCACAAGGATGTCTTGGGATCCAGATGTGGACGTGCTAGTAGCTCCGACATTTTGGGGTCAGAGATCCCTTTCAGGAGCTGATGAAAGCTTTGGACTTTCACCTCTGAAAAATTGCTCTGGAGCACACACCCACAGGATTTTGCAAACTATTTTAATTTCACGGTTTTCATGGACATCCTGAACCCCATCCATGGATGCCTGCGGGGATCTGTTAGGCTAATAACACCTATTTCAGGGCTTATTCCCTGAAGGGTGTTTTTAAAGTCCCAGATTAATTCATATTACTATCAATTCACATTACTATTATTAAGAATACTATGTTTTTCTGTTATTTCTATGTTAAAAACCTTTCTCCTTAAAAAAATCATTTGCAGAATGTCCCTTATAACTAGGTAGTATCTAGAGCTGTGAACTCTAAGGATAAAGCGAAAGCAAGGTAATCTGACTAGATTTTTCTTCTGTTCTGTGTATGTGTATAACATATAATGGAAAACAATTGCTGAGGGGAAGACTTAAAAAAAAAACCAACGAAGCACATAAATCTGGATTTTTGACGTGACATCTTGCTGGCTGTGTGTTTTGGGGGTTGCAGAGCCCTCGGAGCTATTGGGGGCAGCGTTAAATCTGCTGCTCTTATAAAACTAATTTTATGGCACATAGCTGGGGTGGCGTGTGTGTAGGAAGGCGAAGACATTGGTCACACCAGGTTCCCTGAGACGGGAGGCAGGATTGACAGCCACAGCTTGGTCTCGGTGCCGGGGGTGGAATCTGCTGCGTGTGCAGCCTCCTTCCCGCCCCCACTCATCCCGGCAGGCGGCGGTGCTGGGCACAGGGACCCCGTCCCCATCTTGGGGGCAGATATGCTGCTGGCTGCTCAATCTCCCTCTGCCCATCCCCTGGCCTGGACTCTCTCTCTGGACACCCCCTCCTCCTGCTCCTCTGACGCAGCTTCTCTGGGCCTCTCCCTCCGGGTGGAATGTCTTGTCCCGGGAGCCGTTGCATCACGGCTGTCCAGCCTCCCGCTCCTGATGGCTGGTTGGGCTCTGGCCATGGAAGGGCTGAGGTTTGGATTTCAGGGCTGCTGAGGGTGTCTCTGTCCTAGGTGGCCTGTCTCAGAATTGGAGATGGTAAGGTCATGATCTCACCCGGCATCTATATAGCATCTTATTTTTTCCCCTGCTAAAGCACGTTCTAAGATCTCCCCTTAGCCTCCCAGGGCACGGGCAGCTGTTCAAAGCATCAGCATTGCGTGAGGTCCTCTAGTTGCCTGCCTGCCACCTCAGCGAAGCAGATGGAGGCAGGACCACTGTGTGCCCACTTGAGAGTGTCCCTGCTGATTAAACCCCGTTCCTCCACCAGCCGGGTGTGGCATCATGGGCAAGTGACAGCCTCTCCACACTACCTAGTCTCCCGGTCTGTGAGGTTGGACCAGCACCTACCTCTTTGGGTTTATGTGAGGATCAAATGACATTGCAGAGGGACTTACAAAGTTTAGGGGTCCCCAAGACCATCCTCACTTCTGACACCACTTGCAAGTTTGGGGATCAAGACTACATTCAGATGTAGTAATTTGTTAGAAAGACTTACAGAACTTACTGAGAGCTGTTATAATCACAATCGTGACTTATTTCAGCAAAAGGACAAAACAAAATAAACCAAAGGCAGAGGTGCAGAGGGCAGAGTCCAGGAAAGTTGCATGCATGGAACTTTCAATTGTCCTCTCCCAGTGGAACTGTGCAAAGCACTAACTCCTGACAACAGTGTGTGACAATACACACGAATGGCACTGGAAGCTCACCTGAGACCCCGGGGGCCAGCGTTTTCACTGGGCTCACTCCTGTAGGCGTGGCTGATGTCTGCGTGGCCGTGGCCGGTGTCAGGCTCTAGCCTCACTGGAGTTAAAGCAGATGCAGCGAGGCCCGGGCTCCTGCCATACATCACATTGTCAGGCTGGCTGGCTGGCTCAGGGCCCCCACTCTTACCAGGCAGGGCAATCCCAGGACATAGAGACCGCCTCCCAGAGCCCAGGGAAGGGAAAAAGCCAGATTTCTTTGTGGGTAGGGTTAATTCTTTACCAAACAGGGATTATGCTTCAGACAGTACCTACTGTATGGTAGACTTCAGTGAATTGCTGTTAGTGCTCGTTTGTATGCCCCAGGGTCAAGGTGAGGGGGGGAGTGGCTTAAATTTTCTTTTTCTTTCCTCCGTTTTTTTAAATTATGTCTGTGGCCTTGGGAGGGTGTCACTCATCTTGCCTGTTTGAAGTTAATTCCAGGGTGTGTTTTCACCAAATAATAACGCCTCTCATTCATGCAGTTCTTTAAACCTGTCGGGCTCACCTGTGCTTGTTTGAACCTCACAACAGCCCAGTGAGGTGGGTGGACAGGTGTCATTATCCCAATTTTGCAGGTGAGGCGGCTGATGTCATAGGAGGCTTGCTGAATCACCAAGTCTCAGGGCTGACAGCAGGCCCACCCTGGGTGTCTTCCCACATCTTTCTGCTGCCCCTGAACTAGTCGGACCTGGGTTCAGATCCGGTCCCTCCACCCAGGCTGTGTGGGCAGATTCCTTCACTGCTGCCCCTGCCCAGTGGGATTGTTGTCAGAATCACATGAGATAGAGCATGTAAGGTGTAGGCTTATAATGCTGTTAGCTGACGCGGGATATAGTAATAGTAATAATAATAGTACAGTAATAGTAATACTTGTTCACTGGTATTCCTATTGCTGCAGCAAAGACAGCAATAACTCCTTCAAGCATTTTGCTCAGTGTTTAAGAAATTCAGAATGAGAAGGTATCTTGAATATAGAGAAGGCAATTTGTGGCAAGATCATCAATCCTTTTTAGATAACTATCAGATAATTATCTAAATAGTCTATAAAACTGTCTTTGTTGTTCCCAAAGCTCCCTCCTGTGAGGGGCTGTCTCTCCCTTTGGTCTCGTGCCTGGGCCTCTCTTTTCTGCCCTTCCTGCCTCTCTCTCTCTTCCTCACCTAGTAAACCCTGGTGCTTCCTCAAATCCCAATAACTTCCTACCCCAGTTAGGGTTGACGCCCCCTTAGCTACCCTTTCCTTTGAAGCATTTGTCAACTCATAGTCTCATGATTATTTGACAATTTGATTAATATCTATCTCTTCTGCTAGGCTATGAGTCCCTCCAGGGCAGACGCTGAGATCGTATCTCCCAGAGTTGGCAGCGGCTGCCACATGCAATGCAAACCTAAAAGCCAGGTGGGTCCTCTTAGAGGCCCGGGGGGGTTGATTCCCACCCAGCCCCCTCACAGTGGAGAGCACTGTCCTTTGCACCCTGGCTGTAGCCCAGCCAGCCCTGATGGGGACTGCATCATCTGTACGTGGTACAGGATGTTGGGATGCTCCGGAGGCACTCTCCCGACCTCCTCTCTCTGAGGAATAGTAATGTCATTTCCTCGCCTTTTTAAGACCTTTTAGTCCTAAGTTTCAAGTCTGTCCTGTCTGTTAGCTCTGCATGCTGCCCGGGAGAAACAGCCCCTGGATAAAAGACAGGTGACGTGGTTTCCTAGGACGTGTTCTCCTGCCTTTGCATTAATATAGTGGTGGCAAGGTAAAGTCTCTGTGGCAAAGATTTAAGACATGCACACTGAAGCCTGCCAATTTTAGCCTTATTAATCCTGACATGGAGTTCCCTGGAGCCCCTTCTCTGGGTGTCCGACTCCAGGATACTCCTACCCCTGCCACAGGGCTTCCAGGAGACACAAACACAGCTCCGGTCCTTCGCTAGCCTGGGAGAGGGAGGAGCCATATGCGGACTTCAGAGTCAGACAGCGTGGGGCGCTCCTTCTGGCTGTGCCATGGACATCACAGACGTGAATGGGCTTTAAGCTGCTAGGAGCTCCATCTGTAAAATGGGAACAATGCTTGGCCCTCGGACCATGCCAGCATGTTCACTGCTCCAAAACTCATCACAGCGGGATGGAGTGTTCATTCTCTGGCCTTATGAGTCAAGAAGTCTCGAGGACCTCACTGGAGACCACTGACTGTGCTGACTTATGGGACCATCAGCTCCTTGCCAGGTTCCCCACAACAGACCCCAGGAAACCTTCCAGGGCAGCAGGAGGTGGCCTGGACTCTGTAATGACCAGTCTCAGTATTATCACGACTATTCAACCAGCCCCCAACAATCTCTTTTCGTTCTCGTCAGTATTTTCCTTATGGAATCAGTTCTTATTGGTACTGGGATCCCTGCTGGGCATCCTACTTCTGCCAAGATTCTTTGCTCGCTTCCCTTCTTGCCTCTGTCTTAGCATTGCCGTCACTCACCCACACGGCAGGAGGGGAGCTTGCAAGACTCCGAGATGATCCCAGTCTTGGACAAACAATGCCCCTTCAGAAAATGGAGTTGTTTGCTACTTACTACTGGAAGTTGTTCTTGGGATCTCTTTCTGCCCTTTTTGCTCCAGAGTTGGCTCACCGCGTCTCAATTCTGTCCCTCTCTGTCCCCACCTCTGATATGTCTTCTAGGGCAGAATCAGTGGCCCCCTCCTACCCTTGCTCCTGACTGGGAATGTGTCGTGTTGAGCAGGACGATGAGGCAAAACCACAAATCACAGAGCCGGGTGCACAGCTGGGAGGATTGTCAACATGGTCTCCAAGCACCTAGCCAGGCGGGTATCTTTGGAAGACGCTACCTCTGGATAAATGATCTCCGGATACACAGAGGAGGCAAACACCGTGATTTGTGGCTGCTATGAATAGAATTGCCCATGCAGGGCTAGCTCCTTGGTGTTGTCCACCTTGGTTAAGGTCACGGCAAATCAGGGGCGCAGCCCCTTTCATGATCCCTGGGGATTTTGCCTGTGGTTTCTGTTTAGCTGGAGAAACGCGCTGGCCACGAATGTCCCACACTTGCATGACTCGGCACTTTCTGGCTGCTTTTGACTTCCCAATGCCTGTGACATTTCAGGATGCCAAGAACCGCTTGCTCAGTCACTTTCACTCTCACTTTAAAGATTATCACCTATAAAGCAAGGTAATGGACATGTTTTATCTCCAGCAACTTGGTTTGTCCTTCTGGGGTGCTTCCTCAAAAGCACAATCTCACAGATGCTGACATGCGACTTCAGCTAACCAGCGTGTGTGGGTGCGATGTTTAATTATGCCTGTCTTTTTCTTATCTTTCCATTATACCTGGGAATATCTGTTAAACCGCATTCACTACATGACTCCTTCCTTTGCTTCATTAAAAATAAAATAACCCCTCCCTTCCCCCTTCTCTTTCCATGAAGAGATAATTTTCATCATTCACTGAAGGTCAACATTCTATCTTGAATTATTCGTCTTTGGGCAACAGCTTGAAAGTAGCATGCTAATTAAAATGTATCTTCTCAATCGATTTGCTTTTTGAAATGTCATAGTTTGTGGTAAGGGGGGTCTCATTTGTGTCCTTGGAGAAACTGACCTGTGCCTCCTGGGCTATTGATCCAGTCTTTGGAGATGTTGAGTGAAGGGATGGTGAGAATGTAGGAGAAGAAAGAGGAACGGAGGAGGGACTGGAACAAGGAAAATTAAGTTCACAAATGTTGCTCTATTGGTATAAAAATGAACTCAAGTATTGGCTCCGGGGGCTCATAGCCCTTTATAAGGTTTAAGTCATTTCCTTTCACATATGGTTTTGGGTATTCTTTGAAGTATAGGTGTCATTGGAAATGATTCCCGTGGTTCTATCTTTTCTTCTCATTAAACCTGGATTTGCATCTGTGTTGAATTTCATGTTGTAGCTTACCTTGAAATCCTATGGGTGAACTCGTTTTATCCCATAAGCCAAGATGTTGAAATTTTAGCATGGATCCAATAAAAAATTTCCCTCATAATCTCATTATGTTTCAAGAGGGTCCTTACTATACCTAGACCCCAACTCTCTGACATGAGTAATTTTGACCTTACTGGTGAATATATTCTCATTTGTAAAATGAGATTGCTCTCAGTTTCTGGGGTCTCTTCCCAGAGATTTTCTCTACTTATATATAGTAGTACTCCTTATCCATGGTTTTGCTTTCTGAGGTTTCAGTTATCTGTGGTCCACTACCCGCTGTTGGAAAATATAAATGGAAAATTCCAGAAATAAACAATTGACAAATTTTAAATTGCATACCTTCTGAGTAGTGTGATGAAATCTTATGTCATCATGCTCCATCTTGTCAACCCTTTGCCCAGCTTCTCCACGCTATTAGTGCCCATTAGTCACTTCTTGTAGTAGCCTTCTCAGTATGAGATGGTCTGTCACAATTTCTTGGTGCTTGTGTTCAAAGATCTGTTATTTTACTTAACAATATCCCCAAAGCACAGGAGCAGTGGTGCTGGCAATACAGATGCCAAGAGAGGCTTGCTTCCTCTAAGTATAAAGGTAAAAGTTCTAGACTTACTAAGGAAAGTAAAAACATAGTATATTTAGGACTCAGTACTATTTATTCAGCAGTTTCAGAAATCCACTGGAGGTCTTAAGGGGGGACTACTGTAAACATGTATCTGCATGTATATCTTTTTTAAGCAAAAAGGAACATATAATACACACTGTTTAGCCACCTTTCTTTTGTTTTAACCCCATATCTCTGATTGTTGCCTGTGCTTTTGTCTTGATTGAATAGTATCCTATTGCACAAATTATCATAATTTATCTGCCCAGTCTCCTATCGATCTAGGTATTTCTAATATTTTGCTATTAACTGACGATGTGGCAGTGAGGATTCTTCTATATGCTTCTTTGCATCGGTGTTTCAATCCATGAGAAGGATACATTTCTGTCAGTAGATTGCTGGGTGAAAGGTATAGTTGCTTTTATTTTGATAAAAATAATTATCCAGGATATTAGAGTGTCCGTTTACCTTGCCACTCTGCCATTACCTCAAGGTGTCATGCCTTCTAGTTAAGCACCTGCTGCCACCCATAGAACTCAAGACACCACCCCACATACACACGGTGTGTAAGTCATATTTGTTAATTAATATGCATCTTAGTAGGGGTTTGCTGTATTTGCCCAGGATTGCTGGTTTCATGGCTAGATTGGCAAGCATTCACCTCAGGAGTGAAAAGCTTAAGAATTTTACCCCAAGCTTAGGCTATGAGGAAATGCTGTTCCCTACCCTTCATCCTGACAGCAGATAAACTAGGCAGGGGAGTAAAACCAACCCTGTATCTGCTGCAGAAAGCACAAAGGCATTTGCACGCACATTCATACTTTCAGACCTGGACAGGGCGAAACTCCATTTTTTGGCAGCAAATCCTAAATAACATGTATTTAGGTTTACAAAGTCACAGCTCTGCACCCAGAGGGCTTGGGAAGAAGTAGCTGAAAGCAAGAAAACCATAATGCAGATTTTATGAAATTTAAAGAGATAAAGTCCACCTTCCTAAGTTACCTTCTCGGTCACATGTGTACTTCTCTACAATGCCTTTTTCACAAAACATACCCAGTTTGCACTGAATTCCACTGCTTGCCCCCTCCTCCCTTCCCAATCACACAACATGTATGTTAACACATTTACAGCTGTATAGAGCAGGGCCTTTTGTTTTGTTTTGTCTTTGCATTAAATTTCTACACATTTAAATTAGATTGTTGAACAATGATCCTCCTTCTATCTGATGTTTCTTGGGAAAACAAGTTTAAATATTTACTCCCCCCCATCTTAAGAAAAGAAGAAGAAAGCCAACCCAGATGACAGAAAGAGAGAGGGACATGGGGGTGGCAAACACGCCTACAGCCTGGGCGGCTGTGCTCCAGCGCTGCTAAAACTTCCTCTCAGCGTGTTGGGATTCATCACCATCTAGTGGACGGATTGTCTTTTGTCCTTTTTTGTTTTCCCCAGTAAGCTTTTTACAGAATGCTGTAGTCTGAATGTTTATATCTTCCCCACATTCATACATTGAAACCCAACTGCCAAGGTGATGGTAGGAGATGGGGCCTTTGGGAAGCGATCGTGTGGTGAGAGCATGAATGGAATTAGTGTCCCTATACGAGAGCGGGAGGAGGCTTGTTTGCCCCTTCCACGGTGGGAGGCCGAGGCAAGAAGGCACCATCTAGGAGGGGCAGGCCCTCACCAGGTGCGGAATTTGCTGGTGCCCTGGTCTATGACTTCCTAGCCTCCAGCTCTGTGAGCGATTAATTTCAATGGTTTGTAAGTTACCCAGCCAATGGCGTTTTGTTATAGCAGCCTGAAGGAACTAAGACACTGAAATGTAACATGTAGAAACAATAAGTGAATAGCTCAGTGAAATTCCATACAGTGAACATATCCCTAAAAACCCACACCCAGATCAAGAAACTGCATTGCCAACACCCCAGGAACAAATCACTGCCTGTCTAGTCACTGTCCCAAAGATCTTTAACAATTTTGACCTCTCTGACCATAGTTTAGTCTGCCTGTCTTTGAATTTCACATTAGAATGATACAATATATACTTTTTTGTGTCTAACTTTTTTTTTTTAACTCAGTGTTATGTTTGTAAGATTCATGCATGATGTAGCAAGTAATTGTACTTGGGTTATTGTAGTTTTCACTGCTGTGTAGTATTCCATTACATGAATATACCACTATCTGTTTGTTCATTTTATTGTTGATGGATATAGATTGTTTCTCATTTCTAGCTATTATAAATAATGCTGCCAGGAACATTTTTGTACACATCTTTTGGTGAACATATGCACATATTTTTTCAGGTATACACCAGAGAATAGAACTGCTGGGTCGTTAAACTGCCTTACCAGGGGCTTTAGGTCTAGGTCTTGCCTATGGTGCTAGACCCTGTGTGGTCATTCGTTCATTCATGTGCCAGGCACTGTGCATGGCATTGGAGGAGTAATAAGCAGAGGCAGACGTGGTTTCCACTCTTGTGTAGATGTTTATTAAGCAAACATGCAGAGAAGGTGGTGCAGTAGCCACGTAGGTAAGTGCTACAGAGGAAGAAAACAGGACTCCAGGAGAGTGTATACAACATAGCAAATGGGTCTGGGCTCAGGGAGGGGGTGTAGTGTAAGGGGAGGCTTCCCTGAAGAAGTGACACAAGGGATTGGAAGGACGGGGAGGAGTTCACCAAGGGATGGGAGGGAGAAGCTGTCCAGGCATGTTCCTGGAGCAGAAGGAAGACCACGGTGGCCAGAGCACAGAGCTGGACTCAAGGGTGGGGAATGTGGTGAGGCTGGGATTGGGCTGGGGGCTGCAGCCTTTGTGCCCATGTTAGAAGCCCAGACCCACTGCGCTGCGATGTGTTGGCCACTTGGTCTAAGAACACTCCAGACCCTGCATTCTTTGAGGATTCATAGTCACAGCAGACCAAGAAGGGCTCATTCTGCTGCTAGAATTGGTAGGAAGTATTCAAAAGGTTTCACAGCTGCTTAGAATCGTTTTGGGAGTTGATCTATCATGGAAACAGTACAGGGACTTGTTAGTGTCCTTATCTCGCAGGTAGCATTTTCTGGCTGGACACAGGCAATCAGATGGACTCTTTCTGTCTGTTGAGTGGAGCCTGGTCTCCCGAGGTCTGAGGACTGCCCATACCTGAGTTACGCTGTATGTTTGTGGCTACTTTAGTACAGTCAAGGACTCTTGAAATCTTGCCTTGTTTTTAGGAAGTGGTTTGAATAGGAAACCATGAAAACTTTGCAAGAATCTGCAATCTGGGAGAGTGTTTATTCAACACATGTTCACTTGGTACCCACTCTGTGTCATCCTGTGTCCCGCACTGTCCTAGACACTGGGATTCAGCAGTGAGCAAAACAGACAAAACTTCCCTTCCTCATGATGCTTACATTCATCTATAATCATCTCTCTAAATATTAATAGGATTGTTTTGTTGAGCTGTCAGATCTCTTGACCCCTCAGAGAAGGTTACATTAGGGAAAAGTGCTTATGTGTAGGTATAAGGAGGAAAGAAAGTCTAGAATCTGAAAGTTGGAAGCCACTTCTGGAAATTTCTACCACCTTCCAGAAGAAACTCAATGTGGGGACTGGTGTGGCGGGGGAGGAAGAGGGGGGGTGAAAGGGCACCAGCATCAGTTTGTACATCTCAGCCAGGTGACTTCCTGGCGGTACCACTTTGGCAACTTGGATCTGTAAAGTGGGCGGAACGATTCCCACCTGCAGGATTGAACTGGGAGAATGAACTGAGATCAAGCAGGGCAAACCCCTGGCCTGAGCACCGGGTGGCTGTTGTGGCTGTTGAGGAATGAGGCTTCCGTGTGGCCTGCGCGGTTGGTAAACACCACACACAGCAAGAAAGCCGCACCCGGAGGCCCTGCCCGTCCCAGCGCCAGCTGTGCCGTCTCCCTCTCCCGCCTTTCCCAAGTGCCCAGACCCGCTCCAGCCTCTGCTGATCCTCAGCAATGCTGACGTGTCTGGGAACTTGGACACTAAGGCAGCTCGGCATTTCCGGGCCAACTGCTGAGCTGAAACAGGTTCGTTGTCAAGGCCAGGGCCAAGGAAGGAAGTCTAGTCAGAGGCCCCAGGGTGGCTCGCCCCAGACTTCTGGAAAGAAGGCCGTTGAGAATTTTGTGTAATAAAACATTTCTGTTGTGGTGATGGCCTGGGCTATGGGGTGAGGTGGAATTATGTTGACCTTGGAAGATTAGGGTGCTTTTGTTTCTGATGGGACCGTGTACTGTCGGTCACAAGGTTTATGTGGTAGAGAGAAAATTACATTTTTTCCTAAGGTTGGGTCTTTTTGAATCAGCCAAACCCCAATGGGCTGGGCAGAACTGGGCCCGTGGGTTGGTACTGGCTTGGTCTGAGTGTTTTATGGGCGAGGGCCGGGCTGGAAAGAGGAGGCTGGCCAAGGCCCAGCTAGAGAGGGAGGGTAGGGTGGGAGCCCGGTGTGGGAGCTGCCCTCCTAGCTGTGGATCTGCCACAGAGATGGAGCCCCCTTTTCTCAGCCCCCACATCTTCCTCTCCCACTGCTTGCCAGGGGCTGGGAAGGCAAGTTTGTGGCCACCCTGATCTTTACTGGAATGGCCTAGGGACTCCTTCCTGGGCTCAGAGGACTTGGTTTTTTCTTACATTCAGTCATGCCCTTTCTCAGTCATGCCCTTACTCAGGGGGACACTAGCAGATGTGACATCATTATTTGTGTGAAACCATTGGCTTCAGGGAGCATCGTCCAGCAGACACATAGACATCCACGTTAGCTCTTGTGAGCTCAGAGAGAGGGTGCAGAAGCCAGATGGACCCAGCAGAGAAGAAACTTCCTTAGAGATCTCTAGCATTGGGCACTTCTGTCCAAGGTAGCACGTCTGTCATCATCTGAGATTCCGAGCCTTGTCTACTGTACTCTCTGTCTTTGTCTTCTTTTCTTTTTGCCTGTGTGGCATCAGCTGGGCCTTCCTCCACTTCCTGACTACTCAAGATGGCAGCCCCCGGTGGTCAGGCTGAGCTTCCCTCAGCAGCTCCCACAGTTCCTCCAGCTTGTCTTGCTTTCCCAGCCGCCCGCGTCAGCACATCCTTGGTCCCTACCTTCTGTAGGGGCTCTTCCACTCCTTCCCAGCCAGAAGCTCCTATGAGTAATCTAAAAAGCATAAGTATTCAACATACCTCAAGGTGGATACAGGTAAGAGAAGAAACCATCTACAGAGGCAACACAGAAAGCACAGATAGTAACTAAGGCAACGCAGGTCTCTGGCTCTGTCATCTCTCTGAGCGTCAGAAGTGGTTATCCAGGGCCCTGCAGCTGTTCCCACATTATTTCTCCTTCAAATTCAGTCCTCATGTTCCACACAACTCCACCGTCAACTCAGAAAGCCAGAGAGAGCCACGGGTCCTCCTGGACTCTTTCTTTCCCTCACCTCTGCCCCTAACCTTCCATGTCCACTCTACAAGGCCTGCGGCTTTCAGTCCTACATTTTTCTTGAGTCTCTCTGCCCTGCAGGACTGTCCCACCCAGCCTTCTGCCATTCACCACTCACAATGCTGTGGCAGCCCAGATTGTTTTCAATTTCCAGTAGCTATGCAAGTGCTGTTTCCTGTGCCAGCAGTCCCTATCCTTTTGCCCCTGCCAGCTTTGTCCTAGTCTTTCACCAAGGCTGATTGAGCACAGACCTCACCTCCTCTAGGGTGCCCTCCTGGACTAAAGGTCCATGTTCCCCAGGGGAGTCTGGTGATACCCCTTTTAGGCTCCTTTTGCTAGAATGCCCACTTCCCAACCTGTGTGGGGGCGATCAGTTTACATACTGCCTCCCCAGATGGTACATACATTCCTCTAGGGCAGAGCCCAAAAGCGGCTGAAGTTATCTGTGTCCAATTCAAGGGAGGCAGAGTAATGTAGTGGACTGAGAGTTGGGACACCAGGTTCTGCCTGGACCCTGGTGCCACTCAGTGAGTGCTCCATCCTTTTTTGTAGATTAGACAAACCTGGGAGGAGCTCCAAAGTCCCTTCGTGCTCTGAGGGTCTGTGGTTCCACCAGTGGGTATCTGCCGGCTCTGGCCCAACTTTTCCATCTGCATGTCCTCATCAGAGGAGCCTTCTGCACTGCCCGCTTCCAGGTCAGGGGGTGGGAGACTGTGGTTTTCAGCAGCTTCCTGAGCCATTCCTTTCCCAGCTCCCAGGTTGGAGGCCTCTCCCCAGGGCTGCCATATGCAAACCTCCTAGGCATGTCCTGAGAGAAGAGGGCAGAGTATTGGGCTTGGATAGTGTTGTTTCATGAGCCAGTGAAGTTTCCAGAACCTTAGCAACATGGACTCCCTGCACCTTGGTCCTGACATGGGGCCTGGGCCAATTCCCCTGCAGTGTGCTCTCCCTGGACTTTTTCTGCAGCTCTTAAAGGCAAGAAGCCCCGTTAATTTCAGCATTTTGTTCTTTACCCACAAAATTCTTTGAGCGGAAGTTTTACTTTCTTAGAATTTCTTTCTTTTATAAAAAAACATATAAAAAAATGAACTCAAACTTTACACACAAAATCCAATTACTACTGCTGAACTGCTCAGGCACAGCTAACCCAGTAACTATATGTTAATAGCACATCTTGGTATTTTCTATGTCAGAAGCACCTGGGTCGTAGCTGGGAGGCTGTTCATGTTTCCAAACCCCTAAAGCTGCATCTGCAGACAGCAGAGACACCCTGGTTCTTGAGGTTCCAGAACCTTGTGGTTGAATCACTACCCTCTTTAGGGAACTGAGACAAAATGGACTGTACTTTACAAATTCTTTTTAAAAGGTTTATATAAAATGATAAATTTTATGATGTGTATTTTTCCAAAAATGAAAGGAGAAAAAAAGGCTTATATGCTAAATAAAAGCTTTCCCATTCATTATCTCATTTAATTCTCTGAAACTCCAATGGGGTAAATCAATTTCTATTTTACGGATCATTAGACCAAGGCACAGAGAATTACATGGCTTGCCGAAGGGCAGAGAATATTTGTGGAACTCACAAATATTGAGTCGTTCTTTTACACTTGATCTTAGTCAAAAGGCCAAGAATTGACTGGGGTTTTTTTGTTTGTTTGTTTTACATTTCATTCGAATGATACATTTAATATGATATGTTTTATTTTATGTTGTACCTGACAAATATATGCACGCTGTTTTTGTCAGCTAACTGGTTTATAAATGCTGGTCACCTTTTCTCCAAGCTTCCCCCTCTTCTCACCTTCGCACGGCCTTCCAAGCCAGAGTTTCTGCATGAACACACACACTCGCTCTCATACTCTCTCACACACTCACACTCGCACACACACACTCACACTCGCACACACACACTCGCACACACACACACACACTCCTCACTCACACACACACTCGTGCTCACATTGTCCTTTGTCTCATTTTTATTAGGTGTTCCTTGTGGGAAGAGACCAGCTTCTCTTCATGCGAGAGATCTGTCAGGGAGCCCAGGTGGGCGCTGCAGGCCCTTCTTCATTAGAGGAAATAGAGCAGAGTGATTGGGACTACAGGGCCAGGGTGGTGTCCCATTTCCTGGTTTGACCCCAGCCCCTCCACTTGCTGGCTGGTGGTTCTCTCCAGAAAGAGGGAATGCACGGGGTGTATGAGGCGTATCACGAGCAGTAGTGCCTGTCAATCACTGTGAAGTGCAATGCCTGGCACACAGTAGGTTCGCAGGAAGCTGGTGGTTTCTGTGGCCCTGATGTCCCTCACCTGGGGCCCTTGAAGGTGTCATTCCAGACCTTGGAATCTCCAGGGGAAGGCTGGGAGGCTGTGGTTTCACTAGCACCCAAGCGGTGCTTATGGTTGGGAAACTGTGCTACCAACGTGATGAGCGGATGAAGGTGAGTTGATATAAAAAGTAAAAGAGCACAGAGGAAAGTTATTGCCTTTAAACACTGGTTCTCAAAGTGCTCGCAGACCAGCAGCAGTATCACCTGAGCACTCGATAGGAATGCACATTCTTGGGCCCCCTCCAGACTTAGTGACAGGGACTCCGCAGGCCAATGCTAGCAGTACCGCCAGGTGCTTCTGGAGCCTGCTGAAGTTTGTAAAATGTACTTTAGAATTTTAAAGAGCCAGTCCTTTGTTTCATTTCAAATAAGTTTAGATGCATATGTAGCTATTGAGGAAGAAATCTTAAGATATGTATATTTGTACCAAGAAGAGAAAGAAAGAAATCTATTGACATGGGGGCTCAGTTTTATTTTGCTCTAGGGCAATGAATCCACCTCTGTCCTTTGCTTGTCTGGTGGTGAAGCAAGCGACCTGATCCAGTGTATAGATCAGGAAGTAACGTCCAGGACAACTGAAGGGACAAGCTCTACTCCACCATTTTCCCACCCCAAAAAGAGCCAAGGTTGAGAGGTTATTTTTGCTTCTCAGGAGCCCCAGTTCTTCCTCCCTGGGGTGCCTGCGTCACTCTCTAGTGGATCTTGTTGTTGGGGTCAGTGCTGTAAGCAGTTGCTTGAATACAAACCCTCTGCCTTCTCATCCGTTTCTGCTGGACAAGCCCAAATGTGACTGCAAAGCATCTTCAAATAGAGTCAGAACTTTCCAAGTGTCCAGGCTTGGTTCCTCCACAGCCCCTGCTGGGAAGCCCCTCTAGCCCCTGGCACGCGTATGGCACGTCCTACGGGGCTGATCCCTGAGGGCTGCACTTCCCAGGCTCCTGCTGGGCTTGGCCAGTGCGAGGCACTGGGGTGAGATTGATGGGTGGCAGGAGGGAGACGCCAGGGTGTTTCTCCCCTTCCTTCTTGGTGTTGCCTGGGTATCTTCCAGCCCTCTGTTCCCACTCCTGACCCCACCAGTTTTTGTTTGCCTTCTCACCTGTATAAAGAAATTCTCTGGATTAAATTCCCTTTGTTCTGAGGAAATCTGGAGTCATTTCTCTTTTCCTAATTGGGTCTGACTAATATAGCCCATTGCCTCCCTCCCCTGGGGTAGTCACTTGGCCATCATGATGCATTTGCACTTGTATCTTCTCCAACAACCGTGACCTTCTCAAGGGTAGGCATCCTATCTAATTGAAATGTCAAGTCTTTAGCGTCTACTCCAGTAGCTGTTGCTTTTGACATGCTCAGTGTTTGATGAATGAATGAACAATAACGTGTGGCAGTGGCTGCAAATGCATAGGAAAACCAGAGTATGTCATGTTTGAAATTTGTGCAACAGCCAGGATTCACCATGTGGAGATACTGATGTATGTCCTCTTGCCCCACAACCAATTAAAAATAGTAATCTTAAACCTTAAGTGTGTAGTCCAGAGTACAGATTTTTTAAACATAAATTTGAGAATGTGTGTCGGTTATCTTCTGCTCCATGGTTATCCACCCCAGGACTTGGTGGCTCAACACAGCAATTTATTATTTCTCATTATTCCGTGGGTATGAATTGAGTCGGCTTCAGCTGGGCTCACTTGTCCCTGCGTTTGGTAGGGTTCACTGGAATCGCCTGGCTTCATTCTCATGTCTGATGCCCCAGAAAATGGCTATGGCAGCTGGGCCTCCCTCTCTCTTCATGAGTGTCCCCCTTAAAGGAGGCTGGCCAGGGCTTGTTTGCAAAGTGGCAGTGTTTCGGGAGGGTGCAGGGGAAGCTCTGAGACTCTTGAGGTGGAGGCTTGGAGCTCAGGCCGCATCGCTCCCTGTGTATTCTGTTTCAAAGCGAGTCAGCAGCCCAGCCCAGCCCAGCCTGGTGCAAACAATGGGGAAATAGACCCACCTCTTAGTGGGTGGGGCTTCAAAGAATTTGTGGCCATTTTTAATCCACCACGGAGTGGTTATTCTCATTACAAAACTTTCTTTATTACAGTATTCAGTATATTCAGTACCTTAACTAGAGCCTTGTGGAGTAGATTAATAGGTGACTCAATCGGTAAGACCACAACTGGAGAGCTGTCACTGCTTGTCTTAGTTCTTTGTCTGACCACCAGGTGGTGGCATTGCTCAGTCAACCTGGAACGTTTCAGGGCCACCATCAAATCCTTCCTATAGATGCTCTTAAAGCCGCGGGAATCCTGTGATGGCGTGTGGGTGGATCAGGAGCAGGCCATGCTGACTACCAAGAGGGCCTGGGATGAGGACTGTGGTGGGGATTGGCTGCCTCTCTGGAAATTTCTTCTAAACTGCTGTGGGAACACAGATCTGCAAGGCCTCCTCACCTCCCGCAATGGGAGACTGGAGTGAGATGCTGCCTATATGTATCCCATCACAATGAACACAACCACGAAGAAATGGTGTTTGCAACAAAGCAATTTTTTTGTACTTATGAACCACCCATCGAAATTACATTGCATTCATTTTATTGCAGTGAGGTAAATAATTCTATACCAGCGCTTTATCTTCTGTACCACTGTGGTTGTTTGTATGCTTAAGAACAACAGTGCATGCAAAAACTGATGACATCTGATTGAGGTCTGTAATCTGGTCCATCTAGTCCATGGTACCGTGCCAGTGTCAATTTCCTGGTTTTGATAATGTAATGTACTTATATAAGATGTGACCATTGAGGAGGCTGGGTGCTAAGGACATAGACTTCTGTACTATCTTTGCAACTTCTTGTGAGTCTATAATTATTTCAGAATAGAAAAAAAAGAAGTCCTTGCTAAAATTAACCCCTTCCTGGTTGTGTGTTACTGGTATTTGCTTTATCATTTGAAAGAAGAGAGTTGAGCATTGATTTCAAGAAAAGTTTTTTTGGTCGTTCTGGCAGAGTAGCACTGGCTTCTCATCTCCCTTCGGGTCCACTGGCCACTTCTGCAGTCCCCATGTGGGCTGAGAGCACCTGCTAGACCAGCTGATGGAAGGTGTGGAGACCTGGAGTCAAGGACAAGGAGGGGCACTCACGCCACCCCCTTTCTTCTCCTTCTACACTCAGAGGTCCTCTGTTCCACGTTTCTCCTGCACATTCGGGGCTCTGCCCTTTACTAAGCGCTTTCCTGTTCGTTGTCTCAGTTGTGTCTTACAACAGTCCTCTAAGACTCAGAGGAAGACAGTATTATCCCCATTTTGTGGACAGAAAAACTAACATGGAGGGGTCTCTGAGGAACTTGCCTGAGGCCATAATTAAGTGACGCACCCAAGGGTAGAATGTAGGATTTAACTTTTCACCTAGATTTTCCTTGCTAATTCCTAACTAGACTGAAAAGAGAAAACAAAATTTTTCAAGTGAAGTAAAACTTGTTGTAAACATTCCATGTTTAAAGTCCTAACCCATAATCGCACATGCTTTTATTTATTGGCTTGCTTTATTAAAATGCAACTCTTAGCACCTTTTAATGTTCACACAGTATTTGAAGCAGAGAAATGAAACTTTCTCTTATGAATAAGTGGAGAAAGTGGTGTTAACTTTTTTCCCCCCATCAATGAGGAAACAATAGGTAGCAATGGGTTTAGTAGTTCTGTGGCAAAAAGGCATTTCCTGAGATTGATTTAATGGCAAAAGGAGAAACCGTTATGTTTTGCTGACCAAAAGAACGTGGGAACGTTTCAGCTAAAATGCAAGTTAAAACTG
The DNA here is from genome assembly GCA_008750895.1 of Mirza zaza. Lineage (NCBI taxonomy): Eukaryota > Metazoa > Chordata > Mammalia > Primates > Cheirogaleidae > Mirza > Mirza zaza. Next base: position 35,397 of record VSMD01022386.1, read on the forward strand.
TGCAAAATAGAAATTAGCATTCAGTGTGCCTTCCAGTTTCCAGACGCCAGTCCTGCTGGTCAGCCCTGCAGGATGGCTTTGCCACCAGCCCTACCCTCAAAGAGCACATGTTGCGGCTGGCTGTGGAGCTGGAAGCAGGAGGCTTGGAGCAGCCAGAGAATGATACAGGGCAGCTGTGCTTTCGTGCCCGGGTCTATACCATGGGTGTTTCTGGAAACTAGAGCTCCCGAGGCCTGGATCCCTAAGGGGAGGTGACAGGGAATGTGCTGGGCTTGGGAGGAATGTAGAGATATAGGGTTAGCTCTCTGTTGACTCCTAAAATTGCAGTGAAAAACTTGGTTTCTTATAATCGCACTTGCTAGCTGTGTGGCCCTGGATTAGTTATTTCTGTCTTCTCAGCCTGTTATTTTTTGGTGGTAAGATACTATAAAATTTACCATTTTAACTATTTGAAGGTATTCAAATAGCGTCATTGAGTACATTTACAATGTTGTGCAGCCATCACCACTGTGTAATTCCAGAACCTTTCTATTACCCACAAAGGAGACCCTGTACCCTTTAAATAGTTACTCCCTCCCTGGTAATCTCTAATCTGGTGTTTGTCTCTATGGATTTGTCTATTCTGCATATTTCATATATAAATAAGTGGAATCATGCCGTAGATGGCCCTGGTTTCTGGCTGCTTTCACTGTGCACATTTTCAAGCTTGATCCACATTGTTCAGCCTCAGTTTTACATTCAGAAAAATTACTTATGTATTAATAAAAGACACTGTGGGATGTGACTAAAAGAATAAAACTTGGTTTGTGCCCTTAAGGGTGCTTGTCTGCTGGAAAAGAGAGGCATGCATCTGGTTAATTCTGGTATTAGGCGGTGACATTAGTGCCACAGGAAGGAGTGTCAGCCTGACCCTAAGTTCAGGGATGAACAGGTGCATGCTGTGTCGGGGTGAATGTGGGTGGCCGGGTGACTGGTGTGTAAGACTGCAGGGAGATGAGGGGAAGATGAACCCAGCTCAGAGCTGAATGTCTTTCTGAAAAGTCTGGACTTAGTGGCAGGTAGGAACCATCGAAGGTTTTGTAAGCAGAGTACTCCACCCTGCTCTTTAGGAAGACAGCTCTGGTGGCATTGTGGAGCTTCATTTGGTGGCATTAGAAGGGGGCACCTGAAGAGGAAGCTGCTGCCATAATCCTGGCAAGATGCCGACTGGGGCATTAACAATGGGAACATTAAGGAGTAGACAGATGGAGACTGATTCCAGAGAATTCTGCCTCTGCTCAGATGTGGGGATTGAGGGAAACAAGGGGATGGAGATGTGGCCTAAAGGATCCAGCAGGAGCCCTCCAGGTACAGCCTACCTATTGGGCCTCTCTTCTCTCTGCGTTGGCCCGCATTGGGCTGGATGTGTCCTGAGACAGGTTGCTAAGTGGTAAAGGAGTTCTGATGACATGACAAGGGAAGGCTTTATGTGTCTTCCTAGCAGAGCTGAGCTAATGGCTTATCCTCAGTTTTTTCATTTTGTCCTGTTTCCTTCAAGCCAACCATTTAGGGATTTTCAATCTCCAGTCTTAGAGATTCCTTCAGGGGCTTTGGAACTTTTCAGGGACTAGCCAGACAGTCCCTTATCCCTGGCGCATGCTGGCCCACTAGTACTTGGGACGATAGTTGCTGCCCCTGTTTTACATATAAGGGACCTAGCGGTTGAAAGGTTGCCTGTGGTGACATGGCAAGTGAGTGGTGAGGCTGAGACTTGAACCCAAGTCTTCCAGCTTCAGGGAAAGTGTGCTCTTCTCTGCACCACATGCCCTTGCTCTTGCTTAAGCTTTGCACTCTCAGCTGCTGAGGATTGGATGACTGTCTGCTGTCGTCCTGATTTTACTCCAGATGTGTAGCATTTCTTCAGTGTCCCCTCTTTCCAGATGTTTGCTTGGACAAGGCTGAGGAGAGTCTGGATGGGACCAACAGTGACTCTGGGTCCTGGCCACCAGTCATCTCTTCCCCTGTGTGCCTCAGGCAAGTGGAAGACTGGCCAGATAGCAGGTTTTTCCACCTCAGCCAGTGTTTTAGCCCCTGGTAAAGGGAATAGGGACCTTCAGGGAAGGCCTTGAGCAGAAGAATGAAGCATGGCCTGGAGTTTTGCTTTCTCTCTCCCTCGCAGCAGGCTCTTTCCCCTTAGGACTGAATGGAGTTCCTGGTAGTTTTGTGTGCCCAGCGTTAGGGGCATTGTTCTGGCCACATTCCCAGGAATCGCATCCTCTCTGAGAAGCCAGAGGTATGTGGCATTACTCCAACTGCACCATGGAAGAGTCCCCTCCTGCCTCTGAAGTTGCTGCTCTGCACAAAGGAATAGGTCCTTGTATATCTGAAAAATTCAGTGACCCATTCAGGGGTCAGTTAATCTCTCTAGTTTATCCTTGTTCATCTGGGATAAATAAGGAGGGAGAGGATGAACAGTCTCCAGAGGGGAGTTGAATTCCAAATCCCTGAAAAAATTCACTTTTTGAAAACCAGAATCCTTCTGTTTTCTTTATGAAACCCCAGAACCTGACTAAACAAGCTACCATCTCCATAAAGTTAAGCATGTACACACACACACACACTCACACTTAAAGAACACTCTTCTTAAAACCACCTAGTCAAGAGCTCCCCAAGATCAACCACATTTCCTAGGGTCAGAAAAGCAGGAAGTATCTGCAAAAC
>VSMD01022388.1:0-53046 GCA_008750895.1 Mirza zaza
ATCTGTGGGTGCCTTGGTGGGCCCACATCTCTCTGGGGCTCCGTTTTTCTCTAGGCTTTTTTCTCTCTTCTTCAGCTTGCATAATGTTTATCAGTCTGTCTTAAAGTTTGCCAGTACTTTCTTTCTCTAGTTCAAATCTACTCTTGTGCCCCTCTAGTGAATGTTTGGTTTTAGTTACTAAGTTTTCAACTTAAGAATTTCTACTGGTCTCTTTTTTCTAATTTCTGCCTCTCTCCTGATATTCTCTGTCTAATATGTCATTTGTGGCAAATCTTCCTTTACTGAGCCATTGCTTCCTCTTTGAACGCACTGATAATGGCGGCTTGAGGACTCGGCCTGGTAGATCTGACACCTGCTTGCTCTCCCAGGCAGCTTCTGTTACCTGCCTTCTTTCTGGCGTTTGGGTCATACTTTCCTGATTCTTTTCATGTCTTGTAATTGCTTGTTGGAAACTGGGCCCTTTTAGATAGAACATTGTAGCAACTTTGAGTACTGGTCCCTCACCCCCACCTTGGCTCCAGAGCTTGTTGTTATTTGGTTGTTTACTTCTTTAGTGACTGGCCTTATTATTTTACTGAAGTCTAATATAGACACACACACACACACACGCACGCACGCACGCGCGCATCCCTGCCCACAGTATGCAGGGACAAAGCCTTGGTGTGCCCATAGTCAGTCACCCTGGGAGGACAGTGGCTTTTGTAGGTCTTTCTTTGTCTCTTTACCTAAGAACCCAACCGTTGGGCCGGGTAATTGAGGCCGATCGCTCTGTTGGCTTCACTGATGCCCTAAGGCACAAATGACTGCACAACCTAGTCCAGTCAGCTCAGGATCCTTTGAAGGGATGGTTCCCAAAGAAGGTGTTTGAGGTTTGTTTTGACCGCAGGAGGGCTCTTCCAAATTGTCTGTTTTTCCATTTCTACTTGGAGAACTTGCCACCCTCTGGTGCAGCCTGTGTCCCAGACTGTTCAGCCCTCCGGGTGCCTTCCACTGCAGCCATGCGGGTTTTGGTGGTGCCTTCGTGCTGGAACTTCTCCAGACTCAGTTGCAAATGAAGTCAGTTCCTTGGGGAGGGAGTCACAGCTGTCTGTTTGATGACTGCTTCCTTCCCAGGCCAAAACTTTGAGCCAGAACTATGGCACTGGGGCCGGGGTAATGGTGTGCTTCTCTCTGAGTGACACCTGTACTTTAGGAGCTGAGCACTTGGTGAATGGGGACAGCAACCCCAGTGTTCCCTGGCCGGCTGCTCCTCACGTGGAGCCCCAAACCACCAGCCACGTATTTTCGCTGGTGCGGCGGCCAAGGTAGAGCCTCCATCCCACGAGTGGGGCTGGGAGGAGGAAGAAGGGAGCCCCCAGCTCTCAGCCGCACTTGCTGGGACTTAGCCTCAGGAGCAGGTAGCTGGGGCAGGATGAGGAAATCTGACATGCTGCCTCTCCTGGGAAGGTAATCCCCAGGTTGGGAGCTGGGCAGTGTGGAAGCTTTGTGATCCTGGACGTGCCAGTCTGGAGTGGAGTCCTCCTCACTGATCTGAGAGGCTGCAGGGAGCGTGCGGGTCTCATTTCAGACACCACAGACGCTTGTAGTTCCTCTCCGGTTTTAGTAAATTTTCTTGAGTAAATGTTTCTTCATTCATTGTATGCTCTTAAAATCATTGCAGAGATTTTAAATGGCTGTGTGTGTTTTTCATAATTTCCACTGGTTCTGTTGGGGCGTGGGGTGTGGATCTGTGGACCTACTTACACCGTCTTGCCAGAACTCGAACCTCTAGCTGAGACTTGATGTGTAGGGATGTGGCCTTGTAAGACAAGAGCTTGAAAATAGAATCTCTGTTTTTGTGTGAAATCCTCCCCTTTTTAAAACTTTTAGTTAATTCAGGTTTCTTTCTGTTTTATTTTTTTAACCTTCCCCAGTGTTCAGCCGTGGTCCCCATCCTGTGGAGAGGCGGCTGTCTCCCAGCTCAGTCCCTCAGGTAGGGTGAGGAAGTGACGCCCTGCTCCTCTCCGAGGCACCCTCAGCTGGCAGGACACTGGGGCTTGTGAGGTGGGAGGGCGCCGGAGGGAGCAGGGAGCCTAACACCTTGGGGGCACTCACCCGGGCTTGCTCATTGCTTCAAAAAAGACTCGCTCCCTATGTGAGTGGGCCTCTGTGTCAAGCCCTGCATACTGGAATGAAGACCTCACGTCTTAAGTAATTCTGGCTTCTTGGCATGTGCCAGTTTTAGTTTACTTCTAGAGATTAAAAATGACTTCCTAGGTATCAAGAAGCAGGCAGTTCCAAGTTAGAAAACACAGGCCCAGTGTCAGTGACACTTGGGCACCCTGTCGTACACATTTACCTGGCACCCAGTGTTGCGAGTAAGCCCTGAGGGTGAGCCTGTGACGAGAGAGACCTTCTTTCCAAGGCCAAGAGCTCCTAGGAGTCAGCAGTGGACTAGCTGCCTCTGCAGGTAGTGACCACCCTGTCTCTGAGGTATTCAAGCAGAAGCTGGGATACCTATCTGAAAGACTCAAGATGGGATTCCTGCGTCAGAGTCAAGTTTCCCCAGGACACCGTTGAGCCCTGTTCAATCCTAGCATGCTGTGATTCTAGGGTTGCCTCCTTGCAGTTCTGGGTTACCGATGGTCACCACACAGCGACAGCATTCTCTCTCTGGGCTGTGGCCCCGGTCTGCCTACGTCTTGTCCCTTATGGGGCTCTTGTTTGCGTGACAGAATGCCCCATTGCTGGCAGGACCCCAGGACAGGCCTGGCTCTGTGGCAAGCAGCATCCCCTGTGGCAGGTTCCCTGAGAATTGCTTTTTCCCCAGAAATTTCTGTGGAGGCACCCCAACCGACCCCTGGGGTTTCCACTTCCCCTTCATGTCTGGCTTGTGCCAGAGACTGTCGTGACTCAAGTGGAAATTGGGCCCTGGCTCCTTTGACTTCTTCCCTGACCTGTGGGGGCTTTTCTGTGCAGTGCTGGCGTTGTGTGACAGGTCGGTCCTGGCAGCTCCTAGCAGTCAGTTGCTTCTGAAGGAAGTCTGCACGTTGCTTTGGCATTTTCCAGCTGCTGATTAGCCACATTCTCATTTTCCTGAATCACAGAGATAGGAAAGCCCACAATGCTTTCTTCAGTTAGCTTATAGAAGAGATTTATTTCTTTCCTATGGATCCACATTTGGGATGCAAGAAAGGCCCATGGATGTGTGTCAGCTCCCTAGGAGGGTTTTAGACTAACCACACAAGGCACTGCGGGCTGTGCAGAGCTGTGGTGAGTTCTGCTCACCCAGCCCCAAAATGCTCTGGAGGGGCCTTTATTTAGTTTTCGGCTGGCTTGCACATGGTAGCGTTTACCTAATTTAAATTCAGAGTTGGTTTCTTCTCAGCAGTTCTTTACGTTTCAAAATAAGTCCTCTGAGTGGACCCCACGTGCTTATGGGAGCAGGGAGGAGGCTGCTGTGCGCGGAGCATGTCACTGGGCGCTGGAGAGTGAGTGTGAGCGAAGCGGACAGGCCCTGCTCTCGTGAGCCACGCTGCGTGTCTCTCTGCCTCCGGGGGTCCGCGGAGTGCCGCCGGTCGTGGCGCAGTTGTACACCCGAGGAGGAGGCGTGTGGATGGTGGGTCACATCCTGAGCCTTCACCTGTGAGAAGGTCACAGGGCTGGCCGAGGGCCCTGCAGGAAGTTTCCTGTAGTGCTCATGCCACCACCCTCTCAGTGCTTGGACCTTCCTGTGAGCTTGGGTCATCCCCTGAGGCTGTGAGGGCAGGTCACTGAGGGCACACACCCCACGCTCGTGCATGGCTAGGCCTGGCGCACCACGGGCATCCATGGGCACGCCGCAGGAAGCGGGAGCTGATGTCTCCGGTGACGGTCAGAAATATTTATAGGGTCCCTACTCCTCCACACTCACCGCCTGTCAGGGGTAAGTCTGAAGTGTGATGTGGCCCCAGGAAGCAGGGAGACGAGATGACGCAGCAGAACCTCGGGCCCCGGCAAGCGTCGGTGGACGTCTCCTTTGCAGTCCCCCCCGTGAGCAGAGCTGCCTCTGGCTCCACTCACAGCGTCTTAACGAGCAGTAATGTACTCGTCATCTCTGAATCAATGACAGGGCTTCCCTTCGGCTTGGTGTATGCTGACATTCTCAGGTGGCACCTGCAGCACTTAGAAATTAGAGTCTGTTCCGGGCACGCATTGCTCCCACCTCCTTTCCCCACAATGCGTCCCTCAAGTCCCTCAGGAAGAGGTGGGGTGCGAGGTGCGCGTCAGCCCGGAGCGGGAGTGGGCGCGGGTCCCTGCCTCGCTGCTAGCAAGTGGCCAGCCCTGCCACCTCCGCCAGCACCGCTGTGGGGCGAAGTGAGCTGCTACGCGCCAGCTGGCGGGCAGGCCAGCCACGAGGCTCTGCAGATGGTGGCTTGGCGCTGTCACCGCTGCTGTCACCTAGAAGGCAACTGGATGTCCGTCCCCTGGGAAATGGAGTGGAAGAGGAACTGATTTCCTCACCACCATTTTATGTCTTTGTTTAAAATGTGCAAAATGGTCCTTTTGAAGGAGAGGAACAACAGTAAAAGATAGAAAAACGCCCTGCCCTGCTTTGCCCTGCGTGGGCCCCTCAGCGGTGGGCGCACCGTGTAATTTCTTCACGTCATGGAGGGCGTGCTGGCTCCTGACAGCAGTGGCTTTTGCAGAAGTGTCAGGTCGGAGCCTCCAATTGTGTTCTCAGAAAAGCCTCTCATTTTTCTCTGTGATTTTTCGATTTGTGGGAAATGTAATAAACCAGAGTGAATTGGTCCTGGCAAAACCAGAGACCTGGTAGCCCCCAGACCCCATCCCTCAGCCCGTATTTGACACCAGGCTCTCATGGTGATGGCTGAGACCACATAGGCCCTGCCTGCAGTTCCATGCTGGCCAAGAGAGGCATCAAGCCCTGTCCCCTGGGTGGTGGAGGGCATCCAATGAGGACCCTAAACTGGGAGTTAGGGTACCTGGTTCCATCCCTATTCTGCTCCTTCTGAGCTGAATTCCTATGTTGTTATCTCAGCCTCAGTTTCCCCACCTGTACATTGGAAGAGTTGGAGCAGAATCAGCAATGAGGGTATATGAGGTTTGCGGGCATTTTTCAGAATTTCCAAATCTTAACAAAGCTGGTTTCACTCTCCATGAAGCCAAGCAGACAGATACACCAGGTTCCTTGAGAGTGGTGGCCCTGGATCTAACTGCACATTCGTGGGGGCCGTCTGGCCAGACACTAGACTCAGTCCCAAGGCTTCTGTAGGGCTGCGGACAGCCCGGTGGGGAAGGGTGCGCTGAGCTGTGGTCCACATGGACTGCCCCAGTGGTGCCAGCCAGGGAGGTGAGCACAGGTGATCAGGGAGACCTTCCTGGGGGAGGATGCTGGGACTGGGGCCTGAGGGATGAGTTGAAGGCAGTGGCTGAAGGCTGGGAAGAAGAGTCCCAAGTCTTTAGGGTGGACTGTGAAGGCCTGAGGTGGGCAGGCAGGCACTGGCTGGCTTTGAGGATGAGAGAGGCCAGTGTGGCTGGAGCCTGAAGGTGGTGGGAGGTATGGTGTGCGGGGAGACTGCAGTAGAGGCAGGGACCAGCCCAGGCCAGGCTTTATAGGGTGTGCAAAGGGTTTGGGCTCATTCTCAGAGCACTGGGCATCCATCGAAGGGTTTGAACCTGGGTGTGATGTGATCACATTTGGATGCCTCCTTTGGGTCAGAAACCTGTTGTGTTTTTTTAATAGATTATTGATATTGAAATTCTAGCTTTGTAGATACTGAAGTGCTTGCTGTAAACACAGCCTGTGAATACGAGACCCTAAACCGCAAGCAACACAGCCAGGCTGAGATGGAGGCGGGAGGCAGCCTGCAGGGCTCACCCCATGGCCGGATTCACAGCCTACCCAGGTGGCACACACCTGAGCAGTGTGACAAGTGCACCAAGTGCACTCTAAACAGACAGGTGTCACACGTGCGAACGCCCATCACCTGCACCAGGAGAGGGTGGAGATGATGCGGTTTGTCGGGGGAGAGATTTTTTTGAAGGTGGATCCTTGAAAGTGGGTAGAGAGAAAAGAAAGATTAAAAGAGGGCTGTCTTTGCAGTGGAAAGCCTAGAAAACACTGGCTCAGGAGTGTTCATTCACTCCCAACTTCTCAGGAGGTTGCTACTTCACACAAAGCCAGGGCTGTAGAGATGAACGAGATGCAGAGAGCTTGCCTTGGCGTGACCTCTGCGGTCTGCTCCCAGTTTCTGTGATTCTGTGGCTTCCGTGGGGACTTGGGGAGAGCTGCTGTTGAAGGCTGCCTCATGTTCTGCCGGCCCCTGACTTGGGGTCACAGAAGACCCACAGGGTGCTCTATCACCAGGGCTGCAGCAGTGGGCGGCCAGTGCAGGACATGGCTTCCTGGGTTTGAATCCTCACTCCGCCTCCCAGAGACTGTGTTCCCCCGAGGCTGCCGACTGCCCCTCCGAACAGCTTCCATCTTCTTTGCAGAGTGTGCAAGTTGAGACGACTGTCCTCCGCAACCCGTCCTGCACTAGTGCTTTGCATGCCGAGCCCACCCCTGGCTGGCAGTGGGGCTCATGAGGAAAGGTGGATAGGGCACTGTTTGGGTTAGGACTTCCCTTGTCCATACTTCACATGTTGGCCTGGTGGGGCCCGGGCCACAGTGTCCATGGGATGACAGTTTGCTGCTGAGGGTGAGGAGCCACGCAAGGTCCTGGGAGCAGAGGTGGGTCCCTGCAGCCCACGTGACCCAGGCCCTCTGACCTTGCAGGTTCACCCTTTGCTCCCGGGCACAGTGACCGTCATGATCCACGACTTGTGCCTCACCTTCCCGGCCCCGGCAAAGGCCATGGTTTACGTCTCAGACATTCAGGAGCTGTACGTCCGTGTGGTTGACAAGGTCAGTGGAAGCTCCGTGACTCGGGCCCCTCTGTAGATTCCTAGATTCTAGGAGAATGATGTGGCTGCAGGAAATGTCTTCCTCATCGCTTTTGGCTTTTCTCCTGGTTTCTGTGTCCCTCCACCATGTGGGCTCACAGTGTGCTCTCTTACCTCCTTCCTCCTGTGCGCATGATGCAGAGTGACCACTGGTGATGCATTTCTCCATCCCACTTGACATTTCTCCATGAGGCTGAGCAGTAAATCCTGCTTGAAGTTGTCCCTAGATTAGCCTTGACTTGGGACTCCCTGTCCTCTGGCTTGGGTAGCTTACTAACCAGCCAGGCACACACCTTGCTGAGCATGAATTTTCTCTCCAGAATACATGGTTTAGATTCTCTGGAGTTTCAGCGGCAAATGAGTAAATGCACTAATGCCAAGTGCCATTGCAAAAATGAGTCAATGATAGATCTAGGTTTTTCTTTCATATAAATAGGAAATTTTTATTTCTCTAAATATCCAAGGGAACTGAATCTAGGCTTCCCGAGGGTTGCTGTTAAGTCCCTGTTTTCCTGAATGGAAAGAAGGTTAGTAATTGGAAGGGGAATATTCAGACTACCTAAAATGCTGACATTCTCTGCCCCGGCCTCAGATGGGTCCCTCTAACCTTATTTCCACCACTGATTTACTGACTAGATTTCTTTTTCCTCACTAAGTATTCCTGACTCTCATTTCTTAAAGTTCTAACTGTATTGTACATGCCCAGGTGGGAGCAGTTCAGTCAGTGTGCATTTATTGAACTCCTGCTGTTTACCTGCTACTGTTCTAAACCGTGCCTCATCTCCCTGACAAGGTTGTTAGTTCTTTAACCCTTTGCACTCGCTTGTTTTTTTCTTGATTCCTTTATTCTACTGGGGATTTAATTTTTTAAATACCCCAGATTTTACAAAACCTGGAGTTTCTTTGCATACAAACTTATTTATTTGGATTTTTTAATATTTCAAATTATTGATACATTCAAAGAGTAATTTTAATCTCTATAATTTTTCATGGTATGAGCTGCTACCGATGCTAACCCTGTCGAGTCACACTTGACATCCGAGTGCAAAGGGTTAATTAAGAGTAGGGAGTGGGATTTATGCTGCTAGGAGTCCCCAACCTCCTAGTATACAGTGAGCATTAATTTTCATTTGTTTATTACCTCATAGTCCATAGTCCCAGGACGGTGGGTTTGAGGCTGGTGGCGCTATCTCAGGAAGTGCGGGGGAACAGAGGTTGTGGGATTGGTCTCCAGAGGCCCCTCTGAGCCTCACCCCCACTGTGTAGGTGGAGATTGGGAAGACAGTGAAGGCACATATCCGTGTGCTGGACTTCTACAAGAAGCCTTTCCTGGCCAAATACTTCCCGTTCATGGACCTGAAGCTCCAAGCAGCCTCCCAGATTGTCACGTTGGTGTGAGTCCGTCCAGGGTCGGAGGAGGGCGTCTTGGGGACAGCCGTAGTCCCAGCCGCAGCCTCTCCCACAGGCCTGTCTTGGCGGAGAAGTCCCAGCCCCTCTGTCTGTTTCAGGGCCCTCGACGAAGCCCTGGACAGCTACACCACCACGTTCCTCGTCCACGGCGTGGCCATTGGCCAGACCAGTCTGACCGCAAGTGTGACTGATAAAGCCCGCCAGAGAATCAGCTCAGCCCCACAACAGATCGAAGTAAAACTACTCCTTCTTACACCACTGGGGTGTGGGGAGGGGTGTCTTTATTGTGAGAGGCTGGGAGTTTAGCAGCAGTCCGAGAGCGCACGGTGGAGAGGCTGTTATTGACACCTGCGCCCTGGTGGGAGGCGGCCCACCGGTCCAGGAGGCAGCACGCTTAGCCCTGGGGGTGGCGGGGGACTGGGAGACTTGTCTTCCCTCCATGACGTGGGGGTTGTGTGGCTCAGAGAGGGGCGTGCCTCGTCACGCGGCAAGGGGGCAAGCAGGAACCATTCCCAGAAAGCGGTGACTAGGCAGGGGCTTCAGTGGGCTTTGGGCTTCCACCGTGGGTTTGAGCCTCAGAACCGGCACTTAGAGGGCAGGCAGTGCCCAGACGCAGGGCACTCTGAGGTCCCTGCGCCGTCTCAGAGTGGGCTGTGGGGCTGTCCCATGGTATTGGGTTAGGGCAGGAGCCCCACAGCAGCTGGAGGCCACCAAGACGTCAGCGCACATCTGTCCAGCAGCAGCAGCAGTGGGCTGGCCCTGCCTGCTTCCTCCCTGGGCCTGGGCCGGGCAGGGGCTGGTGAATTCCGTTAATCCGTGTTCCAGCGCTGGTGGATGCAGCTTGTGCCTCCAGATGGATGTGCGCCTCTCTTCTCCTGGTGATGAGGAATTCATTTCTGCTTATAAATAGCACAGCCCTATCGAGACCAATCCTCCCACACAAAGCAGCGTCTTGGCCTACTCACTCATTTACTCACCTACAAGCGCTTCTAAGCTCCTGCCAAATGGGGACTTGCGAGGCACTGCTGGGGAGCGGGTGGGGCTTTGCCCCTCTCCAGAGGCTGGGGCCCTAGCATCCCTGGTCTCTGCCCGGGCTTGTCCTCGCCCCTGGAGCCCCTTGTTTCTCATCTGACAAACTTTGAGGGTACTGAGGTAGAGAGCTACTCTAAGGCATTCTTTCAGTAGAAATTAGGAGCAATTTCATGTAAGAGGCAACCCAGGAGCCAGGGAACCCTGATGCCAGTGGACGGCAAGCTTCCTGGAGGACTGGTGAGAACACAGAGAGCAGGCCCAGCTCTGGCTCTGCGGGCCCAGGGTCGGCTGGAGGATGTGCATTTCTGACTCGTCCTCAGGCAGCGCTGCTGCTGCCAGTCAGGAACCACAGCTGAGAACTGCTGCTCAAAGGGATGACTCATGGGTAGAAGCCCCTATTTCCATGGGGGTTAGCGTCTGGTGAAATGAAGCCCAGTTACGGACAGAAGACACTCCAGAGAACTGCAGAGGCTCGGCCAGTGGGGTGGAACACAGGCTCACCAGTCACTCTTCACAGAAGAGTGATGTTTATATGCCATGCTTTCCTCTTGTGAAAAATGCGAAGTGTGAATTATGCTCGGCCAGTGTGAACTTGGAGCACAACAGTCCTTTCTATCTTGTGTCTCCTGTCCCAGGTCTTTCCCCCGTTCAGGTTGATGCCCAGGAAGGTGACGCTGCTTGTCGGGGCCACGATGCAGGTGAGGGCCGAGAGGCCACATCCTTTCCCATCTCTGGCCCGGGCCAGGCCCTAGCAAGGCCACTGCCTGCCACCCTGGCTCCAGGTGTCCTGCTTCGATGGTATCTGTCCTGGCATGGCACCACGCAAGCTGAGGTGGAAGCCCCTGGCACTGGTGCCCTCACTGTCCTAGGGAGGTGCAGGCTGCCTGGCCCAGCAGGCACAGACACGCCTCTGCTTCTCCTCCCTCAGGTCACCTCCGAGGGCGGCCCCCAGCCTCAGTCCAACATCCTTTTCTCCGTCAGCAACGAGAGCACTGCGCTGGTGAGCAGCGCCGGGCTGGTACGGGGGCTGGCCGTTGGCAACGCCACCGTGTCTGGGCTCGTGCAGGCAGTGGATGCGGAGACCGGCAAGGTGGTCATCGTCTCTCAGGTGACAGATGTGCTGCTGGAAGCTGGTGCTAGCCCAATGCTCCCCTGGCGGGGGCCTTGGCGGTAGACACACTGCTGCCCAGGGCAGCTAGATTCCCTGTGGCCGGCTGTGACGAGGGCGAAGCCCGCTTGCCTGGGTTTGGGCTCTGCCTCCCGAGGATGCTCTCCAAGGGTCCTGGTTCTGCCCTCTGGGTCTGCAGTCCCTGCCTGGTGCCCCTGTCGGGACAGCTCTGTGGGTGTGGGAGCACCCGGACTCCTGGGGTTGCTCTTCTCCAGGCCGGTCTACCAGCCCTTCCAGCTGCTCCTAGGGGACGCAATCTCCAGCCCCCATCCAGGGACATTCAGGGTATGATGATGGCAGACACTGCTCTGAACACTTTACACTCATCTCCTTTAGTCGTCTTGGCTCCGTTGTGCACTTTCCTGCTATCCCTGTTTGCAGGTGAGGAGCCTAAGGTATTAGCCGGTGGCCTGTGGCCACCACATGGCATTCTGAGACTTGGCCAGAACCCAGAGCTCTCAGTCCCTTTGTTGGTTCATTTGAAGCAGCGCTTAAGGATGTGCTAATGGAAGAGGATGGGGTGTGGTTGGCTGCGATGCACATTTGGGTTGCAGCGTTTGTCCCCAGAAGTGTGCTCTGTGAGGGCGGATCATTGAAACAAGTATTACTGCAGACCAGTATTTGTATTTCCAGGAGAAAAAGAGAACCTGAGTTGCCCACTGGCATCTTTTGCTCTGTCAGGGGTTAAGTTCTCTTTGTGGAGTGGGGGCTTCCTATCTGCTTTTTTTGGTTGGTAGTGGAGTGGCAGGCTGAGTCAGGGGAGTCTTCTCCCTGGGAGGGCCTCCTTGTCCCTGCAGTGGGACAACTTCAAGAAGGTGAAAGTATCTGGAGAGTCTAACAACTTTCCTTCCTTCCTTCTAGGAGGGTCTGCTTCGATCCTCTAGAAAGGAGGTGGGAGATCATTTCCACCCCTGACAAGGCTCAGGGCTAAAGCGAGGACCTTTGGATGCTCCCTTTCCCACAGTGACTGCAGAAGCACCACAGGGAGGGCTGCTCTGGGAGCCCCCAGCTACGCCAGAAACTTGGTCTGTAAGCAGAGCGTTCTGTCCTGCTACGTGACTGTGGACAAGTTTCAACTTCAGCACTCAGCCATCCTGTGCCTCCTCCAGAATTAGGCCCCAGGAGCATTCCCCGCGCTGCTGTGGTCTCAGAGCTTCTGAACACAGCGCCTGGGGGCTGGAGAGCATCCGCCCTGGTGGGTCTTTGTTCTCCGAGGCTGACTTTGATCCTACATAGAGTTGATCCATTTACTTCTTTTTCCGGCAGGTTTAGTGCTTGCCTCCAAGTATTCTGTTAAACCACACAGTCTTTCTGAGTCACAAAGGTGGATGCCCTGATCCTGTGTGTGGATTCTATAAAGACAACAAGAAAGCACTGGGACTGTACAAGCCTGTCCTGGGGACCCTGCAGGGTTCTGATGGGCGTCCTGGAGCAGGCAGCCGAAAGGGCAGCTGGCTGGAAGCTCAGTCACATGGGTGCATGGCCCCGCCTTTCCCTCTTGGCTGTCCTCCTCCTGGTCTGACTTTGCTGGGGCCTGCCCTTTCTGGGCCCACCATCTGGCAGATTGGAAGAGGTGCTGGGGAAAGGGCCCGGTGGTCGTTGGCAGATGGAGGTGCTGCGCCACCAGCCCCCACCAGGCGGGGTCTTGCCCTGAGAGCCACGTCGCCTTCCAGTCCTGTCTAGTCCAGGTCACAGGATCAGTATTCCAAGGCCTCAGAGTGGTCCAGAACTGGCACGAGGAGGCTGGGGAACGAGAAGGATGAAGCAAGGAGGGGAATGAATGTTTATCAAGCCCAAATCACAATGCTCAGAAGATGGCTCAGCATGAGCACATGTCAGAAGGGTGTGAGGGTTTGAGCAGCCTTGGGTTCCACGTGGGTCAACAGTGCAGTGCGGAGGCCACAGTGACCGGCTGGACTTAAGAGTGAAGGGGGTGTAAGGTCTGCTCTGATAAGACTCTGCCGGGCTCCTACATTCATCCTTGTCCCCTGCTCAGTCAGAGAGACCCCCAGGCTGGGTGTGAGTGTGAGAGGGTCTGGAGACCTGTCCTGTGAGGGCTGTTAAGCCCAGAAAAGAGCAGACCCCATTCCTGGCCCCAAGTCTGCTGTGCTGACGTGGGGTAGCTGGATTAGACAGGTGTGCAGGCCCAGAGAACTAGGCTGGGACTCCTGGCATATGTGGGAGAGGCAGTGGCTGGCCCACATGGGACGAGCCACCCACAAAGCCAGGCCTCCTTGGGCAGAGGAGTGTGGTGCTGGGCGTCCTGAGGGTGTCTTCTAGCCTTCTTCCCTTGGAGGGGTCCCTTCCTAAAACACCCATCGGTATCCTTTGCCCAGCAGGCACAGGGTCCATCTGCCCAGCCAGCCTGAGCCCACGCTTTTTTCCTAGGATCTCGTGGAGGTGGAGGTGCTGCTGCTCCAGGCGGTGAGGATCCGTGCCCCCATCACGCGGATGAGGACAGGGACCCAGGTGAGGCAGGAACCTCCCAAGCCCCTCCTGCCTTGCTCTCCGAGCAGCCTGTTGGGAGGTCTTGGGCTCTGAATCCTGGTTTCAAAAGAGCTATAGCACGAACACTGTTACTTGAGCTAGAGTACCTCACACCCCCCTCATCTGCTTACTGGCCCCT
Source organism: Mirza zaza (assembly GCA_008750895.1). Taxonomy (NCBI): domain Eukaryota; kingdom Metazoa; phylum Chordata; class Mammalia; order Primates; family Cheirogaleidae; genus Mirza; species Mirza zaza. Next base: position 13,164 of record VSMD01022388.1, read on the forward strand.
GTCTAGCTCCACTTCCTGCCCCACACCAAGCAGACACTCTGTCACTCTCCAGCACAAAGCTTCTCTTACGCATTGCATTCATACCTGCAGTTCCAAGTGTGCACAGTCACCAACGAATGCTTGCTTTCTGCTAGACTGTCATCTACCCACACCTAGAATAGCTGCTGGCACCTAACAGAAGCACATGCATACAGGGCACTTACTCTACTATGTGCTATCTGCGTGTTCATCCATTTGGTGTTCATGACAGTCCCATGAAGCTGGTGTCAGACCCTTTCCACGTCACAGATGAGAAATGAACACACAGAAAGTGTAAGATTCATGCCTAAGATCATGCTAGTAAGTGGTGGCACTTGGAGTTGATGGGGCAGCCTGGCTTAGCCCCTGCTTTTGCCTTTTGCTGGCATTGCTGGTACTGGAACCCAGTGGTCAAGGGGCCTCACTTCTCCCCGCAGATGCCCGTCTATGTCACTGGGATCACCAACCACCAGAACCCTTTCTCCTTTGGCAATGCTATGCCAGGCCTGACCTTCCACTGGTCTGTCACCAAGCGGGATATCCTGGACCTCCAAGGGCGGCACCATGAGGTAACTACTTGCCCAGAGGCCGCCAGGCCAGTGCCCCGTGGGGCAGGGAGGGTTCCTATCACATTGTCTCCCAGGAGGCCCCCACCTTCGCACCCAGCAGGGTCCTGGCCCTCCAGCCCTACCCCCAGGCTTGTTGAGCCTCCCTTCTCCCAGATGCTAACTGCTAGACATGGGGTTGGCAGGTAAGTCCGCCGACAGAGGAGGCAACAAAATCAGCAGCCTTGAGAGAAGTCACGAAAGGCCTAGAAGGTCACAGAGTCTCATCTGTAGGGACCCGCCTTCTGAGACAACAATGCCCGACAGCCCTCGGGTTTTCTTCTATTCCATGGCAGAGGCTAAGCTTCCCTTCCCTTGGCCCTGCATAGGGGCTTCTGGCTATACCTGAGATCTCAGAGGGAAAGGTGCTGTAGAGAACCATCTAAACCCCTCTGTATGTTAACTAAAGTCCAGAAACAGGAAGGACCCTGCCTGGGGTTACCCAACAAGCCAGTGGGAAAACGGGACTGGGCACTGGCCACTGTGGCTCCAGGCTGCAGTCCTGTGTGGGCAGTGGCACATGGGACCCAGGTGGCGGGTGGGCTGGAGGCTACTTCCTGCCTCATCCAGGGCAGTGAGGATAGAGGCCTAGGGAGGGACCCAGGCATAAGGATGGGGTTTCCTGAAGGCTGCCTGAAGCTCGCCTAGTATAGGACAGATGCCTTCCCAAACCCAGTGGTAAGAGGGTCTTATTCCCAGTCTCTGTGGCTTCCCCAGATGGCTTGCATGGAATGGGGCAGTGTGACTTATCAGCAGAGATCCAATACCAAAACAGGCTCTGCAGGGGCACATTGCAAAAGCTAGCATCCCCCTAGGTAATCTCCATGCACGAAAGACTGGGACCTCCTGCCCTCAAGACCGCTGGGTCCCGTGAGTTGACCTAGCCTTTTCCAAACACACCCATGCACGTGGTGAAACAGGCAATGTGAGGCATGTGCGCCCATGCCAGGGTGGCTGCAAGTCCACAGCCCTGGGGTCAGCTGACCCGACCCAGGCAGGAAGGCGGTGGCCTTTGTGAATAGACAGGCAGCCATCAGGACCTGAGGTCGGGGGAGTCTGGGGCTGCTATCCTGCTCTGCCTTTTGGGGGATGCTGTCGCCCAGGCCTTTCCCTGAAGATACATTTGATGTCTTCCCCAGGTGTCAATCCGGCTCCCATCACAGTACAACTTTGCCATGGATGTGCTGGGCCGGGTGAAAGGCCGCACTGGGCTGAGGGTGGTAGTCAAGGCTCTGGACCCCACGGCCGGGCAGCTGCGTGGCCTCGCCAAGGAGCTGTCTGACGAGATCCAGATCCAGGTACGGGCCGGTGCACGGAGGCTGTGTGGGAGCAGGAGAACGAGGCCAGCAGCCCAGTGGCCCTCCCTGGGGCCACCCCAGGACTGGGCCAGGTCCGGGTGCTGGGAGCTCTGGCCCTGAGGAGCCTTCACTCTGCTGAAGGTGACAGACAAACTCATCACAGGGTGGTGGGCGTCGGGGTGCAGAAGGTGCTGTGGGAGCCCGGGGGGCGGGGGGACTGACTGAAGGTCACAGAGGAGTGACGGCGCAGGATATGCGCCCATAGGCTAACACAAACACACGCTCTTCCTGCTGAGTAACACAAAGTGGGTTCTGGAGCATACCGTAGAAACAAAGACAGGGCTTTGCAACTTCCAAATTCTGTGACCTCAGTTGGGTCACTGTGCTTCAGTTTCCCTACCTGACAGCAGATTGAGTTTGAATATATCAGAAACTAGAGAAGCTGTATCCAGCCCACAGATAAGTTTTATTCGGCTCACTCAGGCCTTTGAAACAACTTTTGTTGCCAACACTTAAAAATAGGAAGATTCTATCTGCCTGCCTAATAGGCAGCTACTCCTGGAGATACGGCGCTTGCACCATGTCGAGATCAGCGGGAGAGGAGAAGCAGCCTCCACTTTCTTTAGAGCCGCAACTCTCATTTGCCACAGGCCCCGCCGCACCCTTCCGCCTCCCTGACTGCCATGTCCACTGTCAGTTGCCATTTGCCATGGTGCTCGCACTCTGGGTTTGCTGATAGTTAACTGGAAAGTGGGAAATAGCTCATAACTTTGCCTCCATCTAAAGAGGGAAGACAAAGAATACATGTTTTAAGAAAAATAGAAGGAAACCTGTTGTGGATGTGTTTGCTGTGCAGTGAGCGCATCTGAGTCAAAGCAAGGGAGGCTGCTTCAGTCTCGAAGTCACACGCTGGCAGAAGGTGGTATCTGCACCCACCATGCCTTACCTGACACCAAAACACACGCTGGCTCCCAAAGGCTGTTTCTCATTCACTGTTCAGGAAGTGCTACCCCTCGCATTATGTCTCACAAATCCCACAACTCTTTGAAACAGGCTTGGCACAGATTATTAGTTGTTTTGTTTTCAGAGACAGGGTCTGGCTCTGTTGCCTGGGCTAGAGTGCAGTGGCATCATCGTAGCTTCCTGCAGTGATATCATCATAGCTTGCTGCAACCTCAAACTCCTGGGCCCCAGCGATCCTCCGGCTTCAGCCTCCCTAGGTGGTCCCTGAGCCAGGCTGGGAGGCCACAGAAGCCAGCAGCCCTAGGAGTTTAGACAAGGGCTAAGCTCTTGTAGGGGATGAGCTCATCAGGAGCCTCGCAGAGAAGGGGTCTGGAGTTCCCAGGTGAGTGCTGCCACCACGGACTCTAGGAGCCAGAGAGGGCCTCAGACACCTGGGAGCGCTGGGCTCAGGTCTCCTGTTACAAGGGTTACCATCGGCGGCACTGAGGTTACTGACACACCCGTGCGTGTGGTCCGTGTGGATCCTGCAAGAGTGTGACTAGACAGGGAACCAGGTAGGGCCAAGGCTGTGGGAGTGGTAGTTCTGAGATGGTGGCAGTGAGGAGCAGGGTATTCCCGTGAGAGAAAGGAGAGTGTGGGTGCAGCCTTCCCCAGGCTCAGTCCTGGCAGAGTGACCCCTGGGCGAGGCCCTGGGCGCTGGAGTTCTGCATGCTGCCCCGTGCACAGGTGAGGCCTGCCAGGTGAGGTTCTCTCTAACTGGGAATGGAGGGGAGGCCCGCGTGAGGCTCCGTGGAGCAGCTCCCGTCGCGGTGCAGACGTGAGCCTGCCTGCCTTTCTCATCACTCCTGTGGCCTCTTGTGAAGGTCAGCCCTTCCTCTCATGTCGCCAGCCACCTGGCAGGTGAGGAGGCTCCCTTCCTTATCTCTGCTCCCCCGGCTCTGGCTGCTAGGGGAGAAGCAGACACCTTACCTACACGTGACTGCAGTGCACTCAGAAAATAAAACCTGCCTTTTCCAGGTATTTGACAAGCTGCTACTGCTCAACCCTGGAATAGAAGCAGAACAAATCTTAATGGCACCCAACTCATTTATGAAGCTCCAGACAAACAGGTGCGTGGCTCAGCTCTCTCGTTCAGCAAGGCTGTGACGCTGCGCTTGCGTCCAGCGGCGCACGTGCCGCAGCTGTCAGGAGCCGTGGGGGTTTCATGGGAATCGCTGGTGATGCACTTGGAGAGGGGGTGGCCTCTGTGTCCTTCTCTTCGCTGCGGACTCCTCTGCTCCTCCACAGTCCTCCAGCCCATGGGTGTCTTTTTCCTCCCTGTAGCCTAGAAATGTTTTCATGTTAGCTTCTGAAATTCAGTATTGAAAAGGGCCAAAAGTACTGACTTGGAAGTATTAAATTTTTCAAATGCCGCCCTTGTGTTTTCAACTTTTGCCACCAAAAGTGTAGTCCATGAACCAGCAGTGTCAGCATCACCAGGAGGCTGGACATGCAGGTCTCTGCCCGCCCCCACCCCCCTCATAGCTGCCCAGGGAAAAGCTGTGCTCTGACAGCAGCCCGGGGCGATGGGGCTGCTTCTGTTTGGGAAGCGCTGTGTTAAGGCTCGTCTGCAAACGTAATTCCTAGAGTTGGTTCAGAGAAGATGCCTTTCGTAAGGGTGACTTGCATCTGAATGGCAATTGCGTAGTGGGGGGCTGTAGAGGCCACAGGAGCACGTACACATTACATGACATACACACATCGGTCATTCAACCCAAAGTCTCTAAGTGCCAGGCTCCAGGAACACAGAGGTGAATGGCACGGGGTGCCCTGCAGGAGGAGAGCGTGAGAAGTGCTGTGAGAGAGCGCGAGGTGCGATGCTTAAGCTAGAGCCCAGAGAGGGCGCTTCCCGTGAGGATTCAGGGGCAGCATGTGCAGATGGAGCAGCCGGGTCTAGAGGTCGGGAGGATGGATAGTGGCTGCTCAGTAAGCAGAGGGGGTTGGTGGGGGAGAAAGTTGAGGCAGGGGCAATGCCACTTGCTTGAAACTGTCCGGAGAGGGTGGATGGGGCTTGGCCAGAGGGAGAGGTGAGGGGGCCGGGCTGGGGAGCTGGAGGCCTTTCCTCCCTGTGTTTCTTCGTAATATCCGTGAATATGTAAAAGGATATCAACGTACCGCGTGTTTGTCTCCCACCCAAGCACAGCAGCAGTGGTTTACAAACCCTCCCTTAGCAAGTGGCTTATTCGTATCCTAATGAGCTTCCTTTTCACGCCTGAGGACACCCAGTCCCAGAGAGGGACATGATGTGCACACTGCCCTTGGCACAGAGCGTTGGGCCTGGCCTTGGCTTCTGTCCACTCAAACTCCGTCCTCTCTCCGGTACCCCCGGCTGCCTCCATTCAGTACACGGAAAACAAGTCTTTGACAACAAAGGTGCCACGTGGCTGAGGAAAGAAAGTCCTCCCTCTTGGTTGCTCCTTCCCTGCTGGGCACCTGCAGCAGGTGCTTGTGTCCGAAGCATGAGAAGCCACGCTGGCCTGGGACCGGTGGTTTCCAAATGACTTTTCCCTGGGGGACGGAGCAGGCTGCAGAGAGCGGACGGCACGTGGCTGAGGCACGGCGGGGCCAAGACTGGGCTGTCTTCTCGCAGAGGCAGGGGCTACAGGGAACCTCAGATGCTGGGTCTTCTGGACTATATCCGGGCTCCTCGCCACCTCCTTCTGTAAAAACAGGTTTGTTTTACTTTCTGTAGGGATGGTGCGGCCTCTCTGAGCTACCGTGTCCTGGAGGGGCCTGAGAAGGTTCCTGTCGTGCACATTGATGAGAAGGGCTTCCTGGTGTCAGGGTCTGTGATGGGGACGTCCACAATCGAAGTGACTGCACAAGAGCCTTTTGGGACCAATCAAACCATCATTGTTGGCGTAAAGGTAGGACCATGATTTTCCCTTTTTGGGAGCAATAAAAACAACAGCAGTGAGGTAATATCTCCTCCTTCTCAGGTGTTAAAGTGAATACATCCACCTTCCAGCTGAGAAATTAGAGGTAGGAATTTATGTAAGAATAACTCAGGGGCAAAGATCTTAAATAGATAAAAATCCACAGCATCCTCTGGCCGACAGAGGCAAAGATCTTTGGAGATCATTGATTCCAAGTACCTTGTCTTATGGATGGGGAAACTGAGGCACAGTGAGATCCGTGATTGGCCTAGGGTCACAGAGCTGGGATGGGCACCACAGCTTCCTGCCCGGGTGCCAGTGCTCTGCCTGCCGTGCCTGGCCACGGACATGGTCACCATGATGGGGAGCCCCTGCTCTGGGCCAGCCCCGTGCCTGGAGCACGGCCGGTTCTGGGGGTATCGAGTGAGGTGCTCTGGCACCACCACACAAATCATGATGCCCAGCATGTGACATTCAGTGCATCTTTGAGAGCAAGGTGGTCTGTTTTGCAGATAAGGAAACTGAGGCTCACAGTGGGACTGGCTTGCTCCAGGTCACACAGGCGTTGAGAGGCAGAGTCTGCCTAGCCCAGGACTGTGCCCTTCTGTCACAGCACGGCACTCTCTGCACCCTGTGCTCTGAGGGTTAGGCCTTGCCCCTGGGTGTCCCGGGGTCGGGTTCTGAGATTTATCCTGAGTGGAATCTTCTGCCTGGGTCTCACCGTTGCCACTTTTGAACCCTGGATGACAGGAGGTACACGCCCACTTGAATCTCCAGGCTCTGCCTGGGTCACAGGCCTGCTCCATTAATGAATGTCTTTTTGGTTAAAGGTAGGTGCCTTGCAGGACCACCCTCCACCATAAGCTAGTTTTAAGTGACCGAAAGTGACTGACGGGTCATCCTGTTTCAACAAATATGCATTGAGCACTTGCTGTATACCAGATGCTAGAATCAAAGAAATTTGTACTTATGGGGCTTTTGGGCCACAATAGATTTCTACCTGGATTCAGAGAACCAAGGCTGCTGTTTGTGGAGCTCGGGTTCTTTGGGCTCCAGAAACCCACATGTCCTCCTTCCCTGGTCACTGCAGGCACGTGACCACCGTGCCGCCCCTGCAATCCAGGAGGGCCTCGCTGCTGCGCTCAGTGCCTGAGAGGCAGGTCCTCTGTGGAAATGGGACATTTGCAGCTGAGGGGCCCTTTTTGCAATTTGGATCTCATTTTTCCAGGTTGTGGATTTCGACTCTCCTGTGTGGGTTTTCCTGTAGTGAGGCTGGCCCACTGTGTTGGGAGATGGGAACCTTGTCACTAGGTGGGCGACTCTGGAGATCGAGGACTTTCCTCTTCTTGTAGCCCCTAAGTCAGTCTAGTCCCCAGCTGCTCCTGAGATGGGGACCTGCCGGGTGCAGGGGTCTCCTTGGGAGGTGGGTTTCCCAGGAGCCGGTCCTCAGTGCTGAGTCATCATCACACTCTCTTGTTGTCCCCCAGGTGTCTCCTGTGTCTTACCTGAGGTTTTCCATGAGCCCCGTCCTGCACACTCAGAACAAGGAGGCCCTGGAAGCCCTGCCTTTGGGGATGACTGTGACCTTCACTGTGCACTTCCATGACAACTCTGGAGACATCTTCCATGCTCACAATTCAGTCCTCAACTTTGCCACTAACAGGTTGGGTGTGGGTGATGCTCATTTCTCCTACAAGGGCCTAACTGACGGAAGCCGGTGCTATGGAAGGATGATGGCTGTGGGCTCCGAACTGTGCTCCGTTTCTAAAAGAAGGGGCCTGCCATGCCATGCAGGGTCACAGAGGGGGACCCTAGGGCACTGCAGCCCAGCTCAGAGAAGACACAATGAGCATCAGTCCCAAGAGAAAGGAGTGGGGTATGGGATGGGGCTTCAGGGAGTGCTCCCTGAGAGCCAGAAGATTGTGCCCAGGTGTTGGTGACCCTTCTAACCTGGGCCCTGTGACAGATGTGTTTCAGGGACAGGTGTTGGGGCATTGCCTTATGGGAAGAACCAGGGCCTGGAGTTGGGCCTCCTGCTGGCCCCAGCTCTGCCCTTTGTGGGGCCGGTGAACCTGGGCAAGGCAGGTCACCCCCAAACCTGTTTCCATGCCTGTCGTGGGGAAATGTGGCTTAGTCCCCAGGGTCTTCACCCGAGGGGGTGGTCGTGAGGGCCTCTGGCATCCGCAGAGCTCTGTGTGGCCTCTGTCAGCCTGGGGCAGAGGCAGGCCCCTCAGCACACTGCACGAGCCCCTCTGCCCGCTTGTGGCCGGAACCTCCCAGAGATCCAGTCAGACTCGGGGCCAGAAGGCGAGTGGGGGCGAGGGAGACAGTCAGAGAGATCCTCACTGCCAGTCCGGACTCCCTACCAAGCGGCCAAAGCAGATGCTGACCGAGCACGTGCCATGCGCCAGGCACCGTGCCCGGTGCTCCGCCCTGCCGCCCTCACCATGCTCGTGCCAGGCCTGCGGCACAGGGACGTCCCACTCCACGTCACGGTGGAGGAAATGGGCACAGGCTGCGATACTTGTTCCCGTTACATGGCCGGGTGCGGCCTGTGCCTTCCTAGTTTGTCTGCTCCCCGCTGGGAAGAGGCCGGGACACTCTGTGACCACGGTCCTCCCTGGGCCACGGCAATTGGAGTGCGGAGACGCAATGCCGGCAGTCGCGGCCGAGGGCTGTGGGCTCCTCCTGGGCAGGTGAGCAGGGTTCAGCTCGCTCCGCCTGCCTGGGCATCCTCAGCGACCTCGAGGTGGAGCAGCGTCTGGGACCTCAGCTGGCGGAAAGTGTCGCTCAGCTGAGGACCTAGACTCCCCATCTCCCGCTGGAACTGGGGCTTCTTTCTAGGGACTGAGAGCCCCTCTTTCCCCTGTGCCTAGAGATGACTTTGTGCAGATTGGGAGGGGCTCCGCCAACAACACCTGCGTCGTCCGCACGGTCAGCGTAGGCCTGACACTGCTCCGAGTGTGGGACACGGAGCACCTGGGCCTCTCCGACTTCGTCCCCCTGCCGGTCCAGCAGGCCATCTCCCCAGAGCTGTCCGGAGCCTTGGTGGTGGGGGATGTGCTCTGTCTGGGCACCGTTCTGGTCAGCCTGGAAGGTAAGGGACATCCTGACCCTGGGAAACCTGGGGCGTGATGGGCACGTGCAGAGTGGGTGTGGCCCTAGGAAGGTGCTCAGGACCCTGGGGACGTGTGCAAGGACCCTGCAGGATGCTCCAAAGCAGCACTTGGGAAGCTGCTGCCCAAGGGCCCGGTCCAGCATGCTGCCTGGTTTGGCAAGTAAATGTTGTTGGAACCCAGCCGTGCCCATTCAGTCTTGTGCTGTCAATGGCTGTCTTCATCCCACCACTGCCAGGCTGAGCAGCAGCAGCAGAGCTCATGTGGGCTGCACGGGCCAAAATATTTATCATCTGGCCCTTTGCAGAAAACAACATGCTAAGCCCTGTGCTAGAATAGCACTGTGCGGTAGAGTTTCCTGCTCTTGTGGAAGGTCCTCCATCTACACGGTCTGATTTAGTAGCCTCCAGCCAGCGAGCACGTGGGGTGTGGCTAACACAACCGAGGAACTGGATTTGCTGTTTTCAGTAATCCCCTGGCGTCTGGCTGCCAGCTTGCACAGTACAGGCGAGGAGACTTAAGCAAAGGACAGTGGGCCAGTTTGGTGGCTTCCAAATTTCAGCCACTCCTCTGCCATCCATCCATCCAGGGAACACATGTACAGTGATCTACTTTGTTTTCAAACTGGCTCCACTCTTTTTACCTCATTAGGTTTATTTTAAAAGGAAATTAAATACTACCTTTAAAGACAAACAAATGCAAGTTTCCATGAATAGAATGTGGTTATTCAGTCATTTTATTGTATGTATTATGTAACGTGATTGACTTTTAACTCAGAAGTGCTGTGTACTGACAGCTCTGAGCCTGACACCTGCTGTCTGCTAAAAAGGAGCTGATGGGCGGGAGGGGCTGCAGAGGGTGGGGCCTGGGGGCAGCACCCAGACCAACTCGGGGCGGGAACCAGGTACAGCTTCATGCCAGGTGGGGCAAGACAGTCCAACGGGGAGGTGTTGGGGAGGGGCGTTGGGGCCGCAGCTGTGGGGAGGGCAGGTATGACAGTGGGGGGAACGCTCTCCTCAGAGGGATGAATGAGCCCCTTGGGTGTGAGTCCCGGGATGGGGAGGCTGGCCCAGCCATCCTGGTGAGCAGGGCTTTGTCTGGAGTGTCTAGACATGGGAGTGGTGGTGACACTCGGGGCTTTCCCCCCAGGCCTCTCAGGAACCTGGAGCTCCTCGGCCCACAGCATCCTCCACGTGGACCCCAAGACTGGCGTGGCTGTAGCCCGGGATGCAGGACCTGTGACGGTCTACTACGAGGTCGCTGGGCACCTGAGGACATACAAGGAGGTGGGTTTCAGGGCAGCCGAGCTCACGTGGCTCAGTGGCCGATGAGGCAGGGCTGACCCTCTTGGAGGATGGTGAAAACCTTTTCTTTGGGAAAATACCTCGTGATTCTCGTTTGTTTAAGAAAGAAACCCAGCCCCAGCCGTCTGGGGTTAGAATCTGGGAATCATGAATCTGGGGTCGGCCACCCACTCTCTAAGAGGTGGGGACAAGATAGTTCCCTTTCCATCCCTGGCCTCCATCCCCGTGTTCAGTCCCCGTGTTCATAAGGCTCCAACGATGAGAGGCGACCTGGTAGGGCTGGTCCAGCTCCCACACACTTGCGTCTGGTGGCCCCAGTGTGGGCCCTTCCCTGGAATTAGGGCCGTGGGTGGGGCAGCTCAGCGGCTCCCTGTCACCAGCAAAGTTAAACCTCCCCTGGCAAGTCACCTTCCGAGTTTTTCTGGAGGCGAACAAAACCCATTCTCTCTTCTGTTTATCTCCAACCAAGAATGAATCAATGAGCAAAGTCTGGCTGAGTTCCAAATGTGTCTTATTTTTAGAGCTGGCATGTGCTTTATCGAATCCAGCAGTTTAACCTAGTCATTTGCATATTCAGTGCTGCGGCTGTGCAGTTTGGGCCAGCCAGTTGCAGACAGAAGCCCCCTGTGACTGACGATAAAGCTGGGCTGTCTCAGAAGGAGCGTCTGAGAGTGGGCGGGGAGGGCACGGCCCGGGCAGGTGTGTGAGGGCCAGGGGCAGAGCCTCGGGTGGGGGCTGGGGGGCTGGAACAGGGTTTGAGGGAGCGGGGTCTGGCTTTGTGATTAGATCATGAAATGCACTGGATTCCGGGCAGTTCCGTGCAGGTTAAGAGGGTAGGCTCTAGAGCCAGGCTGTCTGAGTCCAATCCCAACTTGGCCACCTCGAGGCTGTGTGACCTTGGGCAAGTTAATGAATCTCTCTGTACTTCCATTTTCTTGCCTGTAAAATAGTGTGGAAGATAGTAGTGTTGTGAAAGATAGTAGCCTGTAAGATAATAGTGTTGTGAAGATTAAATGAGTTATTAATAACATGTGCGAAGCACTTAGAACATACTTCACATATGGCAAATGCTCAATAGACATCGTCTGACCCTGTTGCCATTTCACAGTAAAGAGGTTGAAGCCCATGCTAGGCTTCCTGGATTTTAATTTTAAGGAGCGATGTAGATGGAGGGGTGTGTTTGGAAAGGTTGCTCCTCATCAGGTGGAGCTCGAGAGAAAGGGGGTGACTGCAGGGGAACCAGCGAGCAGACTGAGGACAGGACCTGGCTAGGAACACTGGGTGGGGCAGGTGACCATCGGGAAGTGGGGCCTGAGGGGAGGGAGGGCTGGCGTGACCAGGTGGATGGTGGTCCTCACTGTGGCGTGGAGCACAGAGGTGGGGGCCGGCAGGGGGGAAGGAGGTGAGGAGTCTGGCCCGGGGAGTTAGAGGTGGCTGTGGCCTCTCCAGGTGAGGCTGCGGGCCCACCAGGCAGGGGCGGGGTAGGACATGGGGTGGAGCCTCCCGCCCAGAGATGGCCTTTGGAGCCCTGGGAGTGGGGGAGCACCCAGCTGGTGCAGGGCAGGAGAGGGTGGGGAGGACTTGGGCCCCTGCTTGGAGGGGGAGGAGGAGCTGGGAGAAGACGGCAGCTGGCATTCAGGAGGAGAAAGGACCCCTGGGACCTGAGAGGCAGGGCTGGGCAGGACAGTGGGGTGCAGCCTCCGGTCAGTCCTGGGAGGGACGGCGGTAACCCGAGGGAGGAGGGGTGCTTTGGCAGCAGGAGCCCTGGGGCAGTTTGGAGGTGAGGGAGGCCCGCATTGCGACCCCTCTGTCAGCTGCCTCGGCTTCTTCCCCAGATAGTCGTCAGCGTCCCTCAGAAGATCGTGACCCGTGACATCCACCCCATCCAGACCAGCTTCCAAGAGGCCACAGGCGCCAAAGTGATTGTCACTGTGGGAGACGGAAGCTCTAACCTGCGCGGTACACAATGAGGGGCTCTGGGGAGCAGGGAGGTGGCTTCTCATGCCCTTCTTAGGGGGTTCTATCAGCTTTTCCGGTTCAGACTCACACCAACTCCAGCGAGAGCATTTAATAACCCACCTCCTCCACGCCTTTCAGCCTTTCAGCCTTTTAGAAATCTGAGTTCTCCACAAGCCCAGCCAGGGAAAGGAATCGTCATAAAAGACCCCAGCTCCTGGAATTGCCTGTTTCGGAACTGGAAATGCAATTTCAGCCCTAGGGCACCAGAGCAAAGAAAGCCACAATTTACCACCATTAATCCCAGAAACTAATGACTTAGCAGACTAGTCACCGATTTTGATTTTTATAATTGCTCTCCCAAGTCGTGCATCACACATTCAACCCCATCCCCTGCCCCTGACAGCCCTGGGCAGCAGCTGCCAGAAATAAATAAGCCAATACAGGCTGTTTTTCTAAAACCACTTGCACACCTTGCAGAGTTAAACACCACTCTTCTCGTTCTGATGCGTGGGGCAGCCTTTTTGTTTCCCGGTAACCTCTCCTTTCCTGCGTCAACGCAGCACTCTGCTGTTGGCCAGTGACACTCGGTGTGTTAGTGGAGAACCGGTGCCCTCCTAGTGTGCAGATCAGTGTGCCTTTGTCCCCTGCCGACAGGGACAGGAGACACGCATTAGTGGGCCTGGCCTGTCTGCCGTGCCCCTGGATGCACGCTCTAGAACAAACACTGAAATTCTGATCTGAAACTCCCCGCGATTCAGAATGCCCCCTCCTCTGTGTGATTTGTCCTTGGCTTTTATCAGCTATGGCTCCATCTCTAAGCTCTGGGCAGCCCTGGGGCCCTGCGTGGAAGGCACGTGGGCGCAGGTGGCCTTCTGGGATTACTCTCACTCTGGGGTTTTGGGTCTCCTGGGCCTGGGCGTGGTGGCCGGCAGGCCTGGTCACACCCTCTCACTCCCTCCCCCTCTCTAGGTGAGTGCTCCCCAGCCCAGAGGGAAGTCATCAAGACCTTGCACCCAGAGTCCCTCCTGAGCTGCCAGCTGCTGTTCCAGCCGGCCGTCTCCGATTTCCCAGCACGTGATGTTCTCACCGTGGAGCCAGGCTTCGATGCTGCTCTGGGTAAGTTTGCCAGGATTGGAAAGTGAAATGGACCTGCAGAGAGTCTCTGCCCTGTGGACATCTCGGGTCTGCTGCGCGTTCAGCTCACAGCAGCCACCTGTCCGGAGGAACAGAGGTTGTCAGGAGCCCAGCCCAGGATTCATGCCAGGGTCCTGGCCCCTGCGGCTTCCAGTGGCTGCCAGGAGGGCTTGGCCTTCCTGAGCTGGGTCACGGCTGCTCTCAGCACCACCTACACCCATCAGAAAGGACGCAGCGTTCAGAGCAGAAGACCTCGGGTCCGGAGTTCTCCTCTGCTGCTCTTGCCGATCCGCCTGTGGGGGTGGAGGCTGCTCCCCTCTAAGCCTCCTCTCCTGAAATGTGGGTGACGGGCCTTGCCCTGCCTGCGTGAAGCAAGTGAGAGGCAGCTGGAGTGTCCTTAGTAGACAGTCAAGGGCTGTCCCTCTGGCCGGAGCCTGACAGCTGCAAGGCCGGGAGCCCAGCGCAGTGGTGCTGAGGCCGCACCATGGGCTGTTGTCGGGTCCCGTGGCACACTCCGTGCTGGGCCCGACCTCAGGGCCCTCAGTTGGCGGTCCTGCTGCCCTATTTCGTCCCTAATGCTGCCCCGTCACTTAAAGGGTCACTTAAAGGATGATCTGGTGACTAGAGGATTCTGAGACACTGAGTGGGACTGCTGGTCACAGGGTGTCCCAGCTGGGTCAAGGGGCCCTGAAGGACGATTTCCAGGAATGCTTCTAGAGGAGGTGACTTCTCACCTGGGCTCTGGAGGATACACAGGTGTTTCCCAGTTAGAAAAAGAGCAGCATCAGTGTGCAAGTGGGAGAGGGCACAAGGTGGGACACCCTTGTCTCTGCAGGCCAGTACCTCTGCTCGGTCACCACACGCAGGCTGACTGACAAGCAGCTGAAGCTCCTGAGCATGAAGAAGACAGCTGTGGTGGTCACAGCCTCCCTCTCTGGCAGCCACTTCTCCACAGAGCAGGTCAGGGCCGAAATGCCCTTCAGTCCAAGTCTCTACGCCGACCAGGCCGAAATCCTTTTGAGCAACCAGTATACCAGCTCCGAGATCAAGGTCTTTGGCACCCTGGAGGCCCTGGAAAGCTTGGAGGTGAGTGGCATCCATGGCCTCCCGTCCAGTCTGTGTCAGGGACCGCAGGAAGGGCCAAGAAGGAAGGGGACATGATGTGGGCATCCTGAGCCGCCTCTCTTTAAAATTAAGACTGACGGTTAGTAATTTTTTTAAAAAATGAAGCAGTCTTACCCTTTTACTTTTTCCATAGCACTGTTGCCATCATCAGCCCATGTGATCTTGTTAATTTTCATACTTTCTGCTGGGCTTCCCTAGCTGCAGGCTCAGCGTGGAGGGACGCTCAGGGAGCGTAGGGGGTGTGCAGTGAGTGGACTCGGGGCAGGAGTGCTCCGCCATGGGGCAGGGAGACAAGCCCTAGTCCCTCTGGGGACAAGTCCCCTCTCTCCAGGCCTCACTCCCACATCAGATAAGATGGGTGAATGGCCTCTAAGGTCTGGATCCCGACACGCCTGGGCAGGGTTCTGGGGCGACAGCACGAAGGAGCTCACTGCCTTTCCTGCGTGCTGCTCCTCTCACCTTGCCACAGCAGACGGGACTCACTGTGCTCGGATAGACAGACGCAGGGAGCACGTGCATGGACGAGGGAGGACGGCCAGCCCCACAGGGGCTGCTGGAGGTGGGCCTGGGACCAGAGTCCGGGCCTCCCCCTGGGAGAGTTGCTGCTCGGTGATACAGCATGTTGGTTTAGCGTTGTTGGCACAGCACTTGATGAGAATTCAATGAAGCTGATTTGCCCTTTCCTTAGAGACGGTATTTCCTGACCTTGCTGACTGCGCGCTGTCCGTGAGCAGTGCCCAGGCGTCACCACCTGCCTAGGAGGCGTGGCTTGGGCAGAGGTCCCCACCCATATTCTTCGGGCCCTGGGAGGGGTGCCCACTGTGTCAGGCTGACATGGGGGTGGTTCCAGAGATGGGGCGCATAGAGCAGCACGCCTGCCTGGGAGTCCTCGACCCCACTCGGAGGTGCCTTCAATGTCTGCAGAGCATGTCCCCCCAGCCCTGACATCTCTCCCAGGTGAAATCTGGGTCCCCTGCCGTGCTGGTCTTCGAGAAGGAGAAGTCTTTCGGGCTGCCCAGCTTCATCACATACACGGTTGGGGTCTTAGACCCCACAGCCGGCAGCCAGGGCCCTCTGTCCACTGTCCTGACCTTCTCCAGCCCCACGACCAACCAGGCCATCACCGTCCCAGTGACTGTGGCCTTCGTGATGGAGCGCCGTGGACCTGGTCCTTGTGAGTCACTGGATGACATCAGCTGGGACAGAGCTGGGTGGGGAGGGCAGGCTGGAGTGGTTCTGAGTGTCAGGAAAACCTGGGTGTGGGAACTGGAAGAGTCAGAAATGCGGATTGTCCCTCAGAGTGACAGTGGCTCATTGGGGCCATCATGCCTGCTGTGTCCCCCCAGCTCCTGTCTGCTCTCAGCCTGGCGGCCACCGGGACTGTACCCCTCTGCTAAGCAGCCTGCCATGGCCCCCACCTCCCTCTCGGGCAAAGCCCATAGCCCCGCAGTGGCCCGTAAGGTCCCATGCAGCCTGCCTGCCCACTTGTGACTCATCTCCCCCTTGTGGTCCCTGCTGC
The DNA here is from genome assembly GCA_008750895.1 of Mirza zaza. Taxonomy (NCBI): domain Eukaryota; kingdom Metazoa; phylum Chordata; class Mammalia; order Primates; family Cheirogaleidae; genus Mirza; species Mirza zaza. The sequence continues at coordinate 29,120 of VSMD01022388.1, forward strand.
AGCTGTACTGTCCTGTTTCTGGAACACATGCCACCCCCGCTCAAGCCATTGGCATCTGCCATCTCTATGCCTGGGACACTGTTCCCTGATGGCTCCTTGGCCAGCACCCCCCTCCTCAAATACTGAAATACATTGAAAGTTAGAACCTCACTCCTGAACACTTGAACCCTTTTTCTTTCACCACAGCACTGTTGCCAACTATCTATGTGCATCACAACATAATTAATTATTAGAGTTTCTACTTGTCTCCCCAACTAGAAATTAAGTGCATGAGGACAGCACTTAGGACAGGGCCCAGTGACAAACAGCAGGTCTCAGTGAGCGTTTGTTGTTGAGGGAGTGGGTGCATGTATTCTGCAGTCGCTGATGAGCACCTGTTGTGGACAAGAGCCTGTGCCGCTGTGCCAGGCAGGTGTGCGAAAGCCCGTCCCTAGAGAGGACGCAGGTTTGCAGGTGCGGTGGGAATGACTGCAGGCGTGGCTGGGGCAGGGTTGCTCGCCTCTGCTGGGAGGAGAGCACAGTCAGAGAGGCTGCTCTAGCCGGGGCAGCAAGCTACGGGCGGCTGGCAGGGCAATGCAGTGAGAGACCCTGGCGCGAGGTGGGGCAGCTGGGCCTGGAGGAGTGAGAGCGCCAGGCAGGGGCCCGGGCTTCGGGACGGTCAGGTCTGGCTGCCTGGCCAGGAGCAGACTGAAAGGAGTAGGTGGTCTTAGGGGAACTGGAGGCCACCAGTGGCCTTCTTCCTGCAGAGAAGGGGTGTGTCCTGACTTGGGGCAGAAATGCAGAGGCGCTGGGTCCCTTATAAGGTGTGGGGGCCTGCGAGGAGGACTGAGACAGAGGAGGGAGCCGGGCCTGGGCCATCCCCACTGTGGGGGCCCCTGAAGAGCAGCAGCTTTGGGGCACAATTTGTTGGACTCTGTCTGGGCCTCGAGGGTCAGATTCTGAGCGTAGTGGCACTCCATCCCACTAGTGGGCTCCTGGCCAATGCTTGTGTTTTTGTGGCTGTCGCTTGTGACTTAGCAGTTTCAAACCACCTTGCTTCCGGGCAGCATGGCTGACTCCCCAGAGGATGGGTGCAGAGACGCGGCCGACCTGCTGGCCTGGAGCCCCTGCGCGAGGTTTGCGCTGCCTGGCAGATGGCCGGCTGGCCTCAGTTCAGAGGCCCAGGTAGAGGGAGTGGGGCACTAGGGGAGCAGGACCACAAGCTGACGCAGGCCTTGAGCAGCCCACTGGGCCCTCTGAGACCCACGGACCTTGTATCTCAGAGGGCCTGCGTGCCACCCTGCGTGTGTACGGTAGCGCATGGACACTGGGGACACTGCTATGGGTGGCCCTGGCATTTTGGTGACTTGTCTTTCACTGATGGCAGACGGAGCCAGCCTCTTTCAGCACTTCCTGGATTCCTACCAAGTCATGTTCTTCACGCTCTTTGCCCTGCTGGCTGGGACGGCCGTCATGATCATAGGTGAGGTAGGCTGGGTGTATCTTCGGATCTGCTCCCCTGTCCCCACCCGCTCTGACCAGCCGTGTGTCCTTGCAGCCTACCACACAGTCTGTGCGCCCCGGGAGCTCATGGTACCTGCAGCCCTCACGGCCCGAGCCAGCCCTCAGCACAGCCCCCACTGTGAGTAGTCCCTCCACGGGCACCGCCAGGCAGAGCTGTAAGGAAAGAGGAGGGGCCGTGGGCATGGGTGGGGGGGGCAAGGCCCTGAACCCCAAGTCTCAGCAGGCCTGTACCTGGGCAAAAGGAGCAACTAGGCCTGAGGCCCAGAGGACAGATCTGGGAGTCAGGAATAGGGGAATGAGCTTGATGCCAGTTCTGGGCCAGTAAGAGCTATCCCCTCGCAGCCCCATGCAGGGCGCACGCAGCAGCGGTGTCAGCGGCAGCGGCAGCGGCTGTCCCGGCAGCTGTCCGTGTGGGGCCTGTGGCCCACCTGCTGTGGCTGCTGCGGAAAGCTCCAAGCTGGGTAGGACTGGCTGACCCTGAAATGAGGATTCTGGGCAGTTCTGATGAGGGATTTCCCAAAGAGGATGGGCAAATCCTAGTCCTTTGAACAGCTCAGTTGTCTCTGGTGGCCCCAAGGCCCTGGTGACCCTATACAACTCCAGGAGGCACCTCTCTCTGTAAGTGGGTGTCCTCTGAAACTGTAGTACCCAACCCGTGCAGCTGTACACAGCAGCCCTTTGTGTCTCCTAATTCCCATTTGAGGGTTCTCTCCTCTACACAAGGAATCCTTGCGCTGGTATCTGTTTGCTCTGTGGGTGCCATGGATGGACTTCAAGGAGGTCCATGAATTTTTTTGAAAGAGGACACAGTTTTGTAGATAGAAGCGTCTTCCTGGGAAACGAGATCCCACACACATCCTGGACTCCTCGAATCATAGTCTTCTGCCTGGCTGCCGCTCACACCTGTGAAACAGGCCCAGGAAGGCCCTGGGCGCTCTGCAGCCTACTGCCCTGGAAAGTGGGCTGTATTATGCAGCTGTTCTTGCAGCAGGTTCTTGCAAGGACTCTCATCCTTTCTAGCCGCCTTTCCCAACGCATTCCTCCCTATGCATGCTGGCCCCACACCGGGCTCTGTGCACTGCCCCCAAACACTCCAGGCTGTCTGTCCACGTGGCGTTCTCACCTGAGATGCTGGACCCCAGCCGACAGGCCTTCCTCCTGGTGCCCGAGGCACAGACCCTGCCAGGCCTTGCTGAAAGCCCAGCCTTAGCTCCCAGCCTGGCTCTGCAAGTCGGGGGCCAAACCCTCGTCCTCCCGTGTCTGTTGCCCCTTCCATATCAGGCTAGCTCAGCAAGCCCCTGTCATTTCCCTCTGCTGGCCCCGGGAGGCCTCAGGGCATCATTAGGGATGTGCCCGGCTGTGAGGCAGGCACTAAGTGCGTGTTCTGACTCAGAGCTGATGAGTGCTGAGGCAGCTCTCCCTTGCTCTGCTCCTCACTTCGTCTTTCTTTCCACCCTAGATTTTGCTGCCTCCTCACCAGCGTCTCTCAACGCGCTGCCTCCTGCTCGCAAAGCCAGCCCGCCGTCTGGTCTGTGGAGCCCCCCCTACGCCTCCCACTAGTCCCGCAGGGGCTGGGACCGCGGGCAGCTCTGCAGGGACGGCCTGAGCCTCACCTGGTGCCCCTCCGGGACAGGGACACCCTGCTGCATTGATGTTCTTGCTGGAGTGGGCCCCTCCAGGCCTGCACCCCTGTCCCCCAGGCCCACTTCCCCGCCCGTCTGTGTTGGTGGAGCTAGTGTCTAGGCCGTGCCCACTGTCGCATGCGTAAATGGAGGAGTTTTAAGTCTGTATGGTTTTTTCCTCCCAAGTCTTGCGAAGCTGAGAGACTGGCTCATTCCTGTCCGCATGGTTGTCCAGGGTTTCTAGACAGCATGTGTCTTTACTTTTCAGCCTCACTGAAGTCCCCGCTCAAGACGCTGCGCCGTGAGCAGCTCTGGTCAGTTGTCCGCAGTCGACGTTGCTGCAGTGCTCTCAGGGAAAGGACTGTCTAATTACTTTGGAAAGGACTGTCTAATTACTGTCTAATCCCTTTGGGGGGGATGGCATTTTTTTTTTGCTATGAAAACTTACTTTTCCACTGGTCTGGAGGCTACTAGGAATTTGGGGAGCAAATGGACGTGAGTGCCCTGCGCCAGCCCCGCCGCTGCAGGGGGAGCCTCGGCAAGGCGAGATGCCGGGAGAGCCCTGAGCGGACAGGGCCACTTCCCCACACTGGACTGCTGCGAACAGAATCCTCCTGCTGGTTCCGTTGCTGCGTGAGCTGTTGCAACATCTGTTCACCTTGCTTTGTCCCCTCCCCTTGGGTGTCCCGAGTGGGGGTCCCCTCTCTCTCCCTGTCCTAGCCTCTGCGTCAGCTCAGCGACATGAGGACCATCCCTAGGAGAACGTGCTTGAGGTGGTGGCAGGGATCTCCCTTTCCGTGTGTGTGTTTTGAGAAGCCGCCACATTATGCATCAATACAGACACCCAGTGTCATTTGCTCGTCCTTTGTGTGACGCTCTAGCACCCCAGCGGACCCGAGCCGGTGCCTGCCTGTGTCAGTGACTGCCTCTCCGGCGGCCACTTGCTGGCCCAGGCCCCCAGGCAGCTTCCCAGCTCGGGCTGGTGGGCAGGGCGCTGACGCTCTAGGGCCAGGGCAGGGGAGGCCACTCAGAGACGCCTCTTCTAGCTCCTCGCTCCAGATCTGAGACTCAGGACCAGCCCCTGCTCTAGGCGGAGGTGTCGTGCCATCCTCAGGGAGACCCAGAGACTCAGGCCCCAGAGCTGTCCACGCGTGGACGCCATGTGTGGAGGCCCCGTCCGACTGAGGGTCTCACGCGAATCCACCTCAGTCCTCTGGGCTGGCCATGCCACTGATTTTGCTGAGGCAGAAGGAAGGAAGGAGGAGCCTTGCCTCTCACTTGAGCGCAGACTGACAACCTGGATGCAAACTGGAGCCTTGCTACTCGGTCTGTTTAATAGAGCACTGTGTCGTTTCTTAAGAGGGTGTGATCACTGCTGGGGTTTCACGCATCCTGCCTGGGAGTGACCAAAGCCCTGGTGGCGAGGCTCCTCCCGGAGCAGATCTCTTCTGCCGCGGAGACGACGCTGGAACGTCCCGTCTCCAGCAGGCAGGCATGAGCAGGCGCCTTCCTGTACAAGGACAAGGCAGCCCCACCTGCATGTCACCTGGGCACCTCTCCTCCCTGCCAGCTCCCTCCTTGGCATCACCCAGACATGTCTGACTCTCCCCCCAAAGGAAACCCCCTCTCCCCAGTGCCCTGCCCACCGGGACTGCCCTGCCCTCCCAGAGCTGTTCTCCCAGGGCCACCGGCCTCCACGTGGCCTCTGCCCTCTCCGTAAGCTCTCTGCAGCCCGACACCTGCACCTCAGCCCTCCTGCCTTGCTGCCAGCTCCTGGGGTTGTCCTGTGCCACCCTCCCTGGCTCACCCCCCACTCACCTGCTCTCAGGCCCCCACTTGATCCCCAGCCAGTGTCCACTGAGTGTACATAGGGCATCGTCCCTGGGAGGGTGGCTCTGCTGGTGTCCCGAGTCACAGGTGTAGCCGTGGATGCTTAGGGAACTCAGCCTGCCCAGGGTCGGCCAGCGGGCAGGAGCCTCTGCTCCCAGTCCCCCCGACATCCCTCCCGCTTTTTCCCAAGGACCTGAGCCCTGACTTTGGGCAAAAAGCAGACAGAATGTGCACTGCGTGCTCTGCGTGGTTTGCTGCTAGAAGCCAGCGTGTGGTGACGTTTTAGGCACAGCAGCTGGGCAGTGCCCTGCGCAGCTCGGGAAGAGCCTCCTAAAAGGAGGATGGTGCCGTCCTCACCCGGTTCCCTATCCGGCCAGTCTCCAGGTCCCACAAACCAGCCTCTCCTTGTTTCCATGGCCCTGCGCAGCCCAGGGAGCCCCTCCCAGACAAGGTCCCAGCCTCGCTGCTCTCCCTTCCAGAGCCTGGGTGCATGCCCAGCCCCCTCCCCGTCCCCGTCCCCACCCAGGCTTGGAGAGCAGACAGAGCTGGGGTCAGTCTGCATCCAGCTCCTGCCCTCTGTGCTGCTCTGGCCTCTTCTTCACTCTGGGCTCCAGTTTTCTGTTCTGTGAAATGGGCACAGCAGTGCCTGCAACGTTCCTGTAAAGTCAGATCTGTGGGTGAGCCTGGGGACATGCCCTCCCCAAGGAAGGGGCCGGCCTGACTCTCAGAAGGGCAGACAGGGAGGGAGCGGGTGAGAAGGAGGCCTCAGTTCCACCAGGCAGAGAGGAAGTACCGGTAGCCCAGGCCTTGGAGAATGCGGGATAGGAGGTGACGGTGCAGAGGTGCTGGGGGGACGGGTGACAGCATGAGGACTGTGAGCCCTTGGTGTGGCCTCCCAGTATTGAGAAGCTACGTGCAGTGGCCCAAGAGCCTCTGCAGGCATCGTCAGTGCCCTGCTCCTGTTTCCCTGGCTGGAAAATGGGGAGCATGTACCCCATGAGGCTCCATGAGGACTAAGGGAGCTGGCAGATGCGAAGTGCTGCACCTGCACGCACGGCTGCCACTGTCATCGCTGTTGGACAGAGCTGGCACTGGGCCCATGAGGAGCCCAGATGGAGAGAGATCGGCAGAGTGATGAGGCGGGGAGACAAGAGGAGGGAGGGCGCTCCCCTCCCTCAGCCCCCTGGACCTCTGTCATCACAGCATTCCCCGTACTGTGTTGTCATCTGACTCTATTACCCTTCCCTGGCTTGGGCCACCTTGAGGGTGGGAACCGTCCTGATTCCACTATGTCCCCAGGACCCTACACACAGCAAGACCTGGAAAGTGTACACAAATGTCAAATACTGAACACAAGGCCTGCTTGGCATGTAGGTAACACTCCACTTCAGCATTACCCTAAGGCAGCCCTCAGGAATATAAGGGGGCTGCCAGGATCCAGGCATCACATCACATCCACACATAGCAACATCCAGAAGAAGCAGCATTGCCGAGAGACAAGCTCTCCCTGTCTCCTCTCAATGACTAAAGACATCTTTCCTGGAAGGCTCCTTGGCAAACAGCTCTCCCATCCCGTGGCTGGGGTTGTCTCGTGGCCGTTTCTGGCCCTGGGCTGGGGAGGGCAGGGGGGCGATCGGGCCTGTGCACACTCATCCTTCAGGGCCTGCTGGGTGTCAGGAAGTCGACGCCTCAACTTCCTTCAAATAAAATAGAAAGTTCTCAGCAATGGCCCAGTTGGTTTGTGTCTGATGGCGACAGGTTCCTTCCCTTCCCCCACCTTGGACGAACTGGGGCTGAGAGCTGGGGTCTGAGCCGTGCTCTCTCGGGATGGGCACCGTTTCAGCACACGTGCAGGGACAGCACACGCAACTGCAGCCGGGGCAGCCAGGCCTTGCCAGCAGGTGAGTGCACCCAGCAAGGCACGTGGACAAACCCAGGTGACACAGCGTGGCTCAGCTTTCTGCTCCCAAACTAGCCAAGCAACTCTCCATCTTTAAGGGTGCCAGAATGGGCTTTTAGCACCATTCAGCACTAAAAATATGGTATTGCATGTAGATTTTTTTCTCTAGAATTCCTAAGTTTGGCCAAAAATAAACTCTGTGTCTGCCTCTACATGTGTCTGTCTCTGTGTGCTCACGTGTGTTTCCTGCAGCGTGGGCGTTCTGGAAGTGACGCATCTCCAGATGTGACAGCACCTGCCAGGAAAGACACAGGCCCTGGGGCATCCAGGGCTAGTAGCAAAGGTCTAGGCTGGGGGGAGACACGTGGCCCTTAGCGACCAGCTGGCTGGGGGGCTAGACCCACCTTGTTCTGGGGCTAGAGAGGAACCATCTTACCTCTCTGGATTGTAGTGGTCCCCTCACCTGCAAGGTGGCCCTCCTGACATCCATCCTGCACACCACCCAGAGTGTCTCGCAGTGGGAAGCAGGTGCCAGGTGTGTCACCATTCCCAGCCCCCCAGCCTCCCCCCACACGCCCTCTCTCGAGCGCCTGTGCGGCTCCTCACGCCGCGCGACTTGCTCTGGCTGGTCGAACGTGGGCAGGAGTGACAGTGAGCCAGTGCCGAGTTTCCGCTCGCCCGATGACATGATGATCTGGACACCCAGGTAGCTGCTGGGCCACGGAGGAGGAAAGATACCGCCGGGAAGGGCCAGAGCTGCCGTCCCAGACCGGTTGCCCTGCAGGCCAGAGCTGGAGAGTGCGCGACATCTGGCACGCTGACTTTGGGGACAGCTGGTCAGGCAGCGTCACTGCAGCAAGGGCGGCTGGCACAAAACCACGTGGCTTCCTTGCCAGCTCACTCCACGGAAGGCGGAGTTCTGCCGTCACGGCTCCCTCGGCTCACTGTCTCCTGCACTCGGGCTGGGCCTCCCTCAGCCCAGCCTTCTGGGACAGTTTCCTGGTTGTTCCCGCCTCAGGCCTGGCCAGGCCCTCGGGCACCTCCAAGGACAAAGGACACAGGGAGGCCGTGCGGCGTGGGCCTTCCCTCCCCGAGCTCCCGCGTCCTCCTCTCCGGGCAGGCTGTGAGGCTGGTGGAAGTGTGGCTCTGAAGGACGTCACTCCGCCCGCCGGGTCCTGTGTCCAAACTGAACCGTCCTGTCCCAGCCCCCCGCCCATGGCCTCTCTTGTGGTGGGGATTGCACAGGGAGGGATGTTCTCGGGATGGTTTGTTGAATGAATGCATGAACGAATCCCCATGAAGTGACCGTGCGTTTTCCCCAGCTGTGGGGCTCTACTTTCCTAGAAAACCCAGAGCTCCAGGCCAGTGTGGAGAGGAGCCGGGACCAGGAAGGCATGGAGCCATTTGCCTGGCGTCGGGCTGGGGAGTGGCAGACCAGGGTTTGAATCCTTGCAGACTGGCACTGGAGTTTGCCGTCTACATCGTTCCTGCTGCTGCCCAGCTGGCTGGGGTGTCCACCGCAGGAGGGCAGAGAGAGCCGGGGCTGCACCCCACTTCCCTCAGAGCAGCTCGGCTTCAGACTATCTCATGGATTATTTTAAAATCATAAGAAAAAATTTTAACATAAGAAAAAATATTTCAACATAGAAAAAAATTCTTTATAAAAAATATTTTTGTAAGAAATTTTAGTCTGGGCACGGTGGCTCATGTCTGTGATCCCAGCACTTTGGGAGGCCGAGGTGGGAGGATCACTTGAGCCCAGGGGCTCAGGGTTGCAGTGAGCTCTGATCTCACCACTATACGCCAGGCTGGCCAGCAGAGCAGGACCCCATCGCTAAGAAATTTAAACAAAAAATTTTTCATAAGAAAAAGATTTTAAAATTGAAAAAATATTTAACAGAAAAGTACAAAGAATAATATAACTATGCCCACCACTCAGAGTGGGCTATTGTTAGCTTCCTAGCTGTGTTGTTTTTAGTTTTTTGTCTTTCAGTTTAAAAAAAAAAAAAAACAGGCAAAGGAATCAAAAAATACAAATATGACTCATTTAGCCTCTGCCCCTATCCCTTTATCCTCTCCCTTCTCGGAAGCAACCACTTTCATAAATTTGATGGCTATCTTTCCAAAGCAATTTTTATTCTTAATAATAAGCATTACTATTAATATCATTGTTTTGTGTGTTATTTTAAAATTTTACGCGATTATGGTCACACTTGGTGGCATTCAGCATCTTGCTATTTTCTCTTAGGTGCTGTGCACTATTCTATTGCATAGCTGCAAATTCAATTTAATTCTTCATTCTCCTATTGTTGTACAGAAATGTTTCAGATTTTTGCTATTATAAACAATGCTGCAATGAACATCCTTGTCCAAGACTCCACGGGCACAGGGGCCAGAGTGTCTCAAGAGTGGAATGAATAGGTGAAAGGTCATGCCCATTATCAATTTTACTATATGCTGCTAAAGTAATTTCCAAAGCATTGCACAAATTTGCACACCTGTCAGCTAGATATGAGGGACAGAGCTGTTCTGAGGACGGAAAGGATGAAAGCAGTTGAGGTCCCACTGGCAGGAGGGCGGTCCTGCACTACCTCACTGGGTCTGGGACCCCGGAGGCCTCCGACCCATCCTCACCCTCCCAGAGCTCCTTTTCCAGTATGGAGGCAGCCCAGGCGCACACCACGGCCAGAGTGGGGACAGTCCTGGGGAAGCCCAGAGAAGGCCCCACTCTGGTGGAGAAGAGGGGATGATCAGGGAGGACTCCCTGGAAGAGGCATCCTGGATAGGGAAGGCTCAGGAATCTTGAAGGAGTAGTAAGAGGGAAAGAGGGCAGTGTTGGCGGAAGAGGAGGAGCACGCAGCAAGACAGCTGGCAGAGGGCCGGGACTTGTGCGTGTGCTGGGGCAGTGGTGGCAGGGGCAAGGCTGTGGTCAGGAGAGTGTGCGGGCTGTGAGGCCAGAGCGGGCCTTCCGCAGGTCTGTCATGGGCGTTAAGGTGAGTAAAGGGAGGGGCTGGACCAGGCCACTGCTTTTTGTCTACAGGAGCCAGAAGCCTGTGTGCCAACCCTGGCTCTGCTGCGCCTAAGCTGTGTGACCGCGAGCCAGTTGCCTGACCTCTCTGTTGCCTCTGTTTCCTCACCTGGGAAAGGGAGGCAATAGTAGCGGCTCCATCATTCTGGGTGATTTGAGGATTCCATGAGTTAGTTAATGGAAAGGACTTGGAAGAATGCCCAGCAGGTGGAGAGAACTCATTCGATCAAGAAGAGCTGCCATCATTATTAGTGTTGATGCTGCTAATGTCATCGCCAGCGTCTCTGTGGCATCTACTGCGTTCATGGACATTCTGCGTTCTTAATCTTTTCCTTTAAACTGATTTATTTTGAACTTGGCTTTGTCCTAAGCAATCATATCCACAAAATCATAAGTCTTCTGACTTGTCAAAAATTGTTTCCAATTCACATTGAAACAAACCTGTACCCATTAACTTTCCAAAAGCTCTGTGCACAGGACATCATGTGACATTGCGCCTCTGCGGAGGTGCCTGGGCCACCTGCGGGGAAGCCTGGCTCCTGCCCTTGGCCTTGTGCTCTCGGAGACCCCTCTGCAGCCCAGCCTCATCTGCTGCCGGGCACTGCCCCTTCCTGCGCCTGCTCCCTGCCCCAGCCGTCGTCACCTGAGGAGCAGGGGCACAGCCCTCACATGCAGGCGACACGGAGCAGCCTAGGAAGGGCCGGCAGGAGACCTCAGGCAGGTCACTCACCTCGCCGAGCCTGTTTCCTCAGCTGCAGGGTGGGCACATCGAAACCCCTCCTGCAGGGGCTCATACACATCAGACAACACTGGACAGGCGTGTGCTCGGCGGCTGCCACGTGCCTGCCCCTGCAGGGCGGACTCGGCTTCTCTCACGGAGCTGGCATTTGAGTGGGGCGTGGAAAAGGCACGACATAAGATGGTGTCAGAGGCCTCGCTAAGTGCCAGAAGTTGCATCGGACGTACTTGCACTAAAAAAGTCACTTGTTGTTTATCTGAAGTTCCAACGTAACTGGGAGCCTGTGTTTTCTCCGGCAGCCCTAGGTGGCAGAGGGAAGAGTGCGGGGAGATGAGGCAGTTACAGGACAGGACTGCGGGTCTGGGGAGGTGGCAGGATTTTATTCTAAGAGTCTTGATCAATAGGGGCCGAGCCCTCCCGCCTCTTACCCGGTGCGTGTGCTCCTGGGTGGGTGATCTTTGCTTAACGGGGCCGTGTCTGTCAAGGGCCCCAGGATAGCGACGCCCACGCTAGAAAGACCCCTGCAACAGATGGCTCGCTGCTCCATGCTCGTGGGAGGCAAAACATCCCTTAAATAAGTGACGGGGAAGGGGAGGGTCGGCAGTAGTAGAGAGTGAGTTAAAATTAGAATAACTGTGTTCTTTTAATTAGAAATGCAGTAGGTGCTGCATGAACCCTAATGGGTTTCCTCGCAGACTTCTGGGAGTGGGAGGCCCTGGGTCAGCGTGTGAATATTCATGGCAGCCAGGATGGTCCTTGAGGGTGCTGGCTTGCTGCTTGTGGGAGGGGCATGGCGGGGCTGTCTGGGTGCTAATCCCTGTTCTGCCACCAGCTGAATCGCTAGGTGACTTCAGGCCTGCCTGGCCCTCTCTGAGCCTCAGTTTCCCTATGTATGCAAAGAGGGACCCTGCCCTGGGGAGACGGAAGAGAGACCAAGTACAGGACAGGACACCAACAGGTGAGGGCCAGAGGGAGGGTCAGGCCCCCTCACCTGGGCTCTGCTGGCTTCACAGACTCATTAATGCTCCATGAATGAATGAATGAGGGCTCCTTGGCCAACCCATCGTTTTTGTGGGCAGAGCTATTTTAAGACTTCCGTGTTAGTGTTCCAGCAGCATGTACAGCTAATGTTACAGCTCTTATCGCGGCTCTTACTCATTTGACCAGGGAAAGAACCGAGTGGCACACGGAGGGTCGGAGAACAGCCTTTATTCCTCTACAGCTCTCTTCACGTCTTCTGATGTTCTCTCCCCCTTGCCCTTCTGCCCCTACTTTTATACCCTTGGTAGGGCTCAAGAAGCGTCCAATCAACTACAAGCTTTAACATCCAATCAGCAACAGGCTTTAACATCCAATCAAAAACAGTGGGATTCAAAAATTACCCAATCAGGATCACGCAAGCAGCGTGGCCGGAAACAGCGCTGGGGGCCTGGGGGCATCCCGGCATGCGGGGGTCGGGGCGGCTGGGTGCCATGGCCGGCCCTAGCAGCGCGCCCTCCAACTGGCCACCGCAGCACTGGCCCTCGGAGAGGCAGAGCAAGGGGAGGCGGCAAGCGTCCGCGTCCTGGTGCCCGCCATTTTCCGCATCACTAGGTTCTGGTTTGGCATTTCCATACCATGTCACATCAAACACATTAAAAGGCACACACATGCCTCATTAAATAAAATTTATATATAACTATACAAGTGAGGACTTGAGATGCATTTGACTAGTTGACTGACGTTATGTTCTGTGGGCATTTAATTAAACATTTATTCATTTTGGCGTGTCGGTGTGGTTTTCTCCTCTCCCCCCATTCCCCAGCTCAGATATGTTCTCGGTCCCCTGCCAAGCTCCTGGCTGTGCCTGAGGGCGTGAGGCGGGAGCCTGGTCTCCAGCCCCATCTTCCCATCTGCGGAAGGGGCAGGTTGCACAGGCGCCCCCCAGGGCTCCTGAAGCCACGGCTGTGGGCACGGCACCACAGTGCACGCCGCAGCGACGGGCCCTGCTAGGCAGCAGGCAGGCTGGGGGGCGGGGGGGCTGCCACGACAAGCCCAGTGCCATGTCGAGTGTTCATGCCCCTCCACAAGTGATATGTCAGAACTTAAAGCCCAAGGCGATGGTGTTGCATGAAGAGGTGGGCCTTGGGAGGTGGTTAGAAAGAACGTGAAGGCCCTGCCCTCAGGGTGGGATGGGTGTCCTCATAAAACAGGCTTCAGAGAACTTCTGGGCCCTTCCATCTCTTCTGCCACTCCAGGACACAGCGTTGGTCCTCCCCACCTTTGCCGGGTGAGGGCACAGCATGAGGCCCCGTCCCAGCAGCAGAGCGAAGCCCTCGCCAGACGTGGACTGTGCCGGCACTGTGACCTTGGACTTCCCAACTTCCAGAACTGTGAGAAATACATTTCTGTTCTTTATACATGACCCAGTTTAGGGTCATGTTATAGCAGCAGCCACGACTAAGACGCTCAGGTACCTTACAGTGGCCTCTACCAGGAGGCAGGGAGAGGAGGGGTGTGTCCCACCCAGGGCAGCAGGCCTGCCAGCCTCCCCACCGGGATGGATTGGCCAGCACAGAGAGGAAGCTCTTCCAGAGGCGTCCCTGGCTACCTGGGTGGGTCAAGCTGAGAAAGCCCCCTCCCTCAGTGTTGTTATGGTAGTAGGGCACTGTGCTGTGTGAGTGACATGTTACCTCATTTCATTTCATGGCTTCCAACATCCCTTGGCATTAGATATTATTATCCCATTTTGCAGATGGGGCAGAGACTTGTGCAGGTGTTTGGACAAGCCCTGTGGGTCCCCTCGTACACCTGAGACAAAGTCCCTGGCAACGTTTGAGGAGATGTGCCCAGAAGCACAGTAAATAAGGTGGAGTGGCAGGGAGAGGAAGGTCCCTCCTTTCCCATTTCTCTTGCTGTCCTTTTTTTATTTCAGCATGTTATGGGGGTACAAAGTTTAAGGTTGCGTATAATGCCCTTGCTATCCTTCTGACTATACAAAGGAGAAGGTCTCAGGCAGGTGCTGATAAGTCCTAACACCTTGTTAACACTTGAAAATCTCCCTTTTTAACATAGAAAGAATAGGCCTAAAACTCAGTTTAGAAGGAAAACTATTTCTAACTAAAAGCATTTTTCCATTCCATTTCATTTTATGGGTCACCTTCAATTTATGTGACAAAGTTTCATTATAGACTAAATATATTTTGTTAAGAAAACATTTAAACTAAAAATATCGTCAAAAAAAAAGTAAAGAAAAAAGTCAAAATTATGTGTTTACAGCGTACCCCCTCATTGCCAAATTTATGAAGTCAGTATTTCAATGAAAACATTCGGGGGTACGTTAACAGGCTATGTGTCCTTAAACAAATCACTCTTCCTCCTCGTAATGAGGGATTGTTGGCCTAGACAGCTCTGGTTAACGATCTGACTCTGATCGTGTTCCCTTTGTTTTAAGGGAAGTCTAGAGTCTTGCATATCAGTCCAGCAGAGAATGGGCCGAAGGCACTTAAAACAGGGCTCAGTCCTGTTATTATGCCCTGTGTACTGCAAAGGAAAAAAATCTCAGAACCACTGGCGCCCCACTACCCACCCGGGCAAACTCACTATGCAAAAGGGAAGGTCAAGCCTGTCATGCAGCATCCCTTCCACACAAACAGCTGTTCCTAACAATTAGCCAGATCCCCAGGGAAAGGTGACAGGCCTCAGGGATCCACGAGGGCTGCCCCCAAAGATGATTCATAAGGAAATTCCTTGCTGGACTTTCATAAACAAGAACATGCAACTTGTAACTTTAGCTCTGCAGGCTGAGTGTAGCTCCCAAAGCTAAAGTCTGTTCATTCCACACTAATACTGTTGATTACAAGTTTGTCTTCCTAGGTGCAGAACAGAAACAAGATCCATCATTCTTCCACCCGGGAGGGACATGGACATGATTCATTCTTCCTTTACTCCCTTTTTCTTTTCAAACTCCCCGTATCTTATGTAAAATGTAGCTTTCCTGAGCTTCACAAGAATGTACCCATTTGCCTCCCTGCCCGCCTCAGCTCCTCTTTCTTTCTGTGTGCCCCTCCCCTTAAATACCGACCGACGTTCCCAACCCCTCTTTCTTTCTCTGTGCTCTCCCCTTAAATACCCACGTTCCCGACCCCTCTTTCTTTCTCTGTGCTCTCCCCTTAAATACCCACGTTCCCAAATCCCGCTGTGGAGAAAACAGTCACAGCTCCACCTGTGCCTGGTGTTTTCCCAGCCTTGTCCTCAGCCTTCGGCCTAATAAACCTCCCCTGACCGAGATGTTTGCCTCGGCCACTTACTTCGGGTTGCCAGTACACGGCCCAGGAGCTTGGGGACAGGAGATGCAGAGACGGGGGGCAACCCCAGGCGGCCGCGCAGCTGCCCGAGTCTCTGAAAGCAGCGCCTGCGTAGCCGCTCACCCTCCTGCAAGGCGAGACAGCTGGGGGCTGACACCCTCTGACTCGCAGAGAGGAGGCGATTGACAGCGATTGCAATGACCAGCCCGTCCCACCTGGAGTTACCGGAAGATGCCCCGCAGCCCCGGGGAGCAGGGCCAGTGGCGAGCCTGAGGAGGAAAGGCTTGGGCCTCAGGGCAGACGAGGCCCTGTGGAATGGGGGGTGACAGGCAGGAACTCCAGCCCTGAGGGAGCTCTCCAGATGATTTACCTCTGGTCAGCGCACATAGCTGGCTTCATAAACACCTGTATGAGAGTCTCTGCCTTTTAGTAGGTGAGTTAAAGACATTGACATTTACTGTAGTTATTGGTCTACTGGGACCTATTCAGCCATCTTACTTTGTATTTTCAATTAATCATGACTTCATTTTGTTTCATTTTTAAATTGATTAAGCTGTCTTTGTTCCATTTTTTCTTCCCTCTGAACTTTATCAAGGCTGTAGAATCAGTCTCCTTCCCACCTCTAGCCCACTGATACTTAGTAAAAAGGCAAAATACCTGAGGAGGCAACTGTTAGTATTATCTGGAGTGTATCCTGGAAATAGTCTATACATATTTGAGCACATGATTCTGCACATTCCTTTGGATGTTTACACTACTGGGAACACCCCATGTTCAGTGTTCTGTGCCTGGCTTTTGACACTTTGTCCTGAGGTCACCCCCATCCGTCCATAGAGAGCCTTCCCAGCCCCATTTAAGGCTGCAGAGGCTCCACAGAAGGTATTTTCCATTGTTGCTCTGAGCATGTGAGTGAGTTTATTTGTGGAATAAATTCCTAAAATTGGCACTGGCGATTCCAATTGACAATGGGGTGTGGGCATTTGAAATCCAGTTCTAGGTTCTCCAATTGTTCCATGAGGAGCTTGTGCCCATTGTCACCCCAGCAATGTCTGAGGGTTAGTTTTTATTCTCCCACATCCCCCCTAAACAGGTGAGGACCACCTTCGAGAACCAGCAGGCTGAAGAGGCTCAGGAGCAGAAGGAGCTCCTGAGTGGGCTGGGGAGTCAGGGAGGGCTGCTGGGGCAGGTGCCAGTTGAACGGGGTCTTGCTGCATGGCCAGGAGTTTGCCAGTCTGCGGAGCGTGCGAGCAGGTGTCTGGGAGAAGGAGCAGCGCGCACAAAGCTGCACAGGTGTGAGAGCACGTGTGTCCAAGCAAGAACATCTAGGAAGTGTAGGGGGGAACACGGGCAGGGTCAGGTGGGCCCTGCCCCGCTTTCTGCTGGCTGCCCTCTGTGCTAGGGTATGAAAGCCATTGTCGCTGCAGGGTGAGGTTTTGGGGAATAATCAACAAACCACTGGAAGTGGTACAGGGTGGGGGAAGCGACACACTCCAGGCCTAGAATTGAGGGTCACGACCCCATCCTGCCCCTAATGTACTGAGTGACCTTGGGCAAGCCACTCCCTCTGCAGGCCTCAGTCCCTGAGAGGCGTCCCACAGCCCCACAGCCCCACACCCCTGCTTGTCGGGAGGGGCCCTGTGCTGGGCGAGGGAGGGATGGCTGCACCAAGCAGGGGCTTAGCAGGCAGTCGTTGTCCTGGGACTGGGGCCCTCCAGCTCTCACCTCACTCATCTTGTCTTGCTACCCACCTCTGGGGTCCTCCCCTGTCTGCCCATGACCCGTCACGAGGCCGAGGGTCTGTGTTCTACAGCGAGACTCGATGTCCCAGCACTCGCATCGGCTTCGCCAAGGCTGCGGCTCCTTGCAGTGGCTGGGCAGAGTGCCACGGCCCAGTGTCCTGGGGGCAGACGAGCACGGCCATGTCAGCACCGAGTGTCAGCAATGACAGAGGGCACCTGACAGTGGCCTGGAGGGGCAGTTACAGCTGGGGACTGGTTCCTGCCTAGCCCGAGAGGCTGGCTCTATGCTGCCTCCAAGGAGCCAGGTGGGCTGGGGTATCTGTCGTCCCTCCATCTTCTCGGCTTCAAGCCAGGCAGGGGTGTGGGGACAGCTGCAAGTGACCAATGTGCCCTTGACTTATGAGTCATCCCTTCCAGAGCCCCTGTGTCTCCTATCAAAGGCAGAGTTATTTCTCTCCCTTGGAACCTGGCTGGCCTCTCGACTTGCTTTGGCCAACAGAATGTGCAGAAGAGACATCGGCCCCCACTCCCACAGCATCTAGGAACAGTTGACTGAGTGAGTACCTGGATTGTTCCAGAGCCCCAGCATCAGGGACTCCTGTCACACCTGTGAAGGGAAGGCACGAAGAGGTCAGTCTAAGGGGAGGCGGCCACCATCCAACTGGGGACAATTGCAGCCAGGCTCGACCTGTCCAAGAGGAGCCCCAAATCTAGATTCTTTTTATGAAATCTCCTTCCCTTAAAATGTTGGCAACTGGTACTCATTGTTTTAAAGCACTGCCTGCCTGGGCTGGGACGGCCAGTTGCCCTGTTTGCAACCTTTGCCCTGGGGTCCAGTTCAGTCTTGAGGACTGAGAGTCATGTCTCCACTGTGTCCCTTGCACTGGTTCACACATCTAATCCTTCAGCAAGGACCCAGTGATTTGTGGCTTCTCTGGGCCTGGCCCTTGGCTGGAGGTTGCAGAGGGCCACCCGGGGCACAGCCCAGCAAGACTTCCCTGGGCAGTTGTGTCCAGGGCCCCAACCCAGCACGGGGCCCCTGGGGGGAGTCTTTATATCTGTCCCCACCCCCACCCCATCGTTCTACTCCATAGGGGGCCCTGACAGGGACACTGGAAGAAGAATGGCCACTGTTCTTAATTTGAGCAACTCTAGTTGGGATGTGGTCCCATCTCACTGGGGTGTTTTTCCTTTTATCAGTTTTATTGAGATATAGTTAATGTGCCAAACAACCCACCATTTTAAAGTGCACCAATCGGTGATGTTTATAATATTCACACATATGTGCAACCATCACCACAATCAATTTCACACCATTTTCATTGCCCCATAAAGAAATATTCACCCTCCAATCCCACCCCCTTCCTCTCCTCCAGACCCCTTAGTCCTATGCAATCACTAATCTGCTTTATGCCTCTATAGGTTTGCCTGTTCTGGACATATCATAGAAAAGAAACCACACAATATGTGGCCCTTCGTGACCTGCTCCTTCCACTTAGCATCATGTTTTCAAAATTCATAATGTTTTCAATTCTCTTGGGCATACACCTGGGAATGGCATTGCTGGGTCAAGTGGTTTAAATGTTCGAGAAGCTGCCAGACTATTTTCCAAAGTAGCTGCACCATTTTACATTCCCAGCAGCACTGTATGTGGGTTCCAATTTCTCTGCATCCTCATCAACACCTGTTAGTGCCTATAGTTTTTATTCTAGACAACCTAGTGGGTTTAAGTGGTATCTGGTGGTTCTGATTTGCACTTCTCTGCTGGCTAGTAATGTTGAGCACCCTTCCATGTGCTTATTATATCTTCTTCAGACAAACGTCTATGTACATCCTTTGCACATATTTAAATTGTGTTGTCTTTTTTCTTATTGAATCATAAAAGTTCTTTATATATTCTAGATACAAGTCTCTAATCAAATATATGACTAGCAAAAGTGTTCTCCCATTCTGTGGGTTGTTTTTTAACTTTCTCTATTGAAGTCCTTCAAAGCATAAAAGTTTTTAATTTCCGGTGATGTCTAGTTTATCTAGTTTTTCTTTGTTACTTGTGCTTTTGGTGTTGTATCTAAATCACTGTGGTTTCAATTTGCATTTCCCTAATGACTAATGACGTTGAACTTGTTTTTATGTGCTTATTTGGCATTTGTATAGCTCCTTTGGTAAAATGTCTGTTAAAAACTTCTGCTCATTTTTAATTGGGTTGTTTTTCTTATTTTTATTGAGTTATAAAGGTTCCTTATATATTCTGCATACAAGTTTTTTTGTCAGATATATAGTTTACAAATATTTTCTACCAGATTATGATTTACCTCTTCATTTTCTTAATAGCTTCTTTTGAAGAGCAAGTTTTTAATTGTGATGAAGTCCAGTTTGTTGATTTTTTTCATTTAGTGTTCATGCTTTTGGTGTCCATTTAAGGAATCTTTGCCAAACTCAAGACCATTAAGAATATTTTTCTAGAAGTTTTAGCTCCTTCATTGGGTTTATGATATAGTCCACGTTAATTTTATAGATGCTATGATGTATGGGCAGAGGCTCATTCTCTTGTATATAGATATCCAAGTGTCCTTGCAACACTTGCTGAGAGACTGTCCTTTCCTGTATTGAGGTTCCTTGGGCATCTTTGTCAAAAATTCACTGAATCGATTGGGTATACATGTGTGTCTACTTTTAGACTCTCTTCCATTCTACTAATCTGTGTGCCTTTATTTATTCTAGTACCACTTGTTTTTATTACTCTTGCTTTATAATAAGTCTTGAAATCTGGTAGTTTGTTTTTCCTTGGGGGGATATGAGTGGGACAGTTTGTGTTGGATGGGGCTCCCTGCACGTTGTATCCCAGGCCCCTGATCATTGAACACCAGAGAATCCTCAGTCATTGTGATGACCAAAAATTTCCCCCAGCAGATTTCCAAATATCCTGGTCAGGGACAATATCACCTCCCAAAGAGCATCTCTTCCTCAGAGGAACAAGAATCAGAGTAGTACTGAAAGTTCTATGTGGTAGAGGAAATGGAGCAAACTCTTCCAAGTTCTGAGGAAACTGATTTTTAGCCTAGAATTCTATACTCAGCCAAACTATCAATCAAGTGTGAGGGCAAAATAAATACTTTCAGAGGCACAAGGATTCAAAGACTTAACCACAAGCTGTCTCAGGGAAAATTGCTTGAAGATGTACACTGCAAAATAGAACATGAATCCAAGAAATAGAATACACAGGATCCAAGGAACAGCGGATCCAATATAGAAATATAATGCCAAGAAGTCCCTGATGATATCTATGTAGCAGGCCCAGGAAGCAGCCAGCCTGAATTACAGCAGTGAGTTGGAGAGCCCACAGGGGAAGGTTTTTAAGGAGAAAAATGAATTTTCTACAGGAAATGGTAACATTAAAAAGATTGATGACCTTACTGAGAAGCTGAATGTGGATAACAGTAAAAATTAATAAATGATTATACATAAAATACTTCCCCTTTCCTGTCTCCTCCTCCCAATTTTTGTTACCTTTATTTTCTTTGGATTGCATGCTTACATCTTCTTTTCATTAGTTCAATTCGAATTACTTGGCTTTGAATTTATCATACTGGAAAAGCCATTTGTTGGTTTTTCAGATTTCAGAATCTATCTGTAGGAGACCTTAACTAGAGTTAACATACTGGCATGTACATCCTATAAATCCTAAGAAGGTAAAAATAGTGGTATAAAGATAGGGACACGAGAGGAGGGTAAGGAGAGTGTCCTGGGTCACCTCCCAGGGAGACATTTGGAATGGAGGTCTGTGTGGAGGTGGTTTCCTGGGGAGAGCTCTTGGGCCCTGCACTAGCAAGGGAGAGAGGAGCAGGATTGGCAGAGGGAAAGTCTGGGGCAAGGTGCAAACCCAACAGAGCTGATCCCATTGGAAGCTCTAGAGCTGGGATGACCCTGCTGAGTTGCCCAAATTGAGGCAAGGGGACTGGGCTATTGTCTTCCTGCATGGACCAGTCGCTGGACAAGGGATGCCCTTGGAAGGGAATAGAACCTTGCAGATTCCAAGGCAGATTCTATCAGCACAGAACAATTTCCCAAGAGGGATGAGCTGTGAGCCATCAGATGCCAACATGCCCAGTCACTGAGGGATGAGGGCCTCATCTTGAAGAGGGAATCTGGGGAGTGAACATGGCATCCACTACAGTGTGCTCCTGGGAGTCTAGAGGCTCCAAGTCTTTTGTCTTACATTGTGGGAGTTTAGACAAGAGACAGCGTCTATACTAGATAGCCTCAATTTGTTCTGAGTGCTTTGTTTGTCAGCCACGTTAAAGCACCTGCCTTGCCCCTAACTGTCTGATCTGCTGCCCTGCTCTGCTGTGTCAAAGGTGTATGTGAGGAGGTGGAAGAGATACTTGGGTGTCTAAGGGTCCAGAGTCCAGACCTGAGTCCAGAAGGGAGGTAGCGTGTGGGGTCCTGCAGTAGGGGACAGAGCCAGGGAGGCTAGAGGGTGTGGCAACAGAGCTTGTAGAAAAGGGCAGCAGGCGGGTCATGCTGGATCATCTTTCAAAGTCAGGCCTGCACAGGAGTGTGCAGGCACTGGGCCCTCCTGATGTAGGGAGTGTTGAGGAGGGTGACACTCTCCAGCGTGGAACAGAACACGGGTGTGAGCAGTGACTTCTGCTGCAGGAATCTGTCCCAGTTCTTAACTTTCTTTGATCCAAAGGCAAAGCTTTTCTGCAGATGTATTGTTATTACTATTGGGCTCATGCTGGATCTCAGACAGGTGTGGCACTTGTCAGGCGCTGCTGCAACATCCCTCGCCTTGTCTTACTGCTCATCCGGGGTGTGCAGGACTTGGCCTGTACAGGCTTGTGATGGCAGACTTTGCCCTTGTCCCAGCTCCACCCAGTCACTGAGGTCACACTCAGAGCTTGAAATTGGCCATGGCAGGAGTATTGACACCATGGAAATTGGCAAATGCTACAAATGCTGCCTTTTTTCTGATTGTCAAATACTTACCAGCATCTCACTACACTCCTCTGGGACTGGTCTCATGATTTGGGGGGCCCACTGTAAAATGCTGTGCCCCTTGTCAAAAAATTAAGACTACCAAGAGAGTGAAAGCAGAGCATTAAGTCAAGTATGGGCTCTTCTGAGCTTGGAGCCCCGTGGGACGACCCCATCCCACGCCCACTTGTCCCCTGGCTCACTTTCTGTCTCCATGGGAGAACTCCAAGAGAGAAGGGGCCTGTCTGTCCTGCTCAGTGTCCCTAGAGCATGGTCACAGTCCATGCTCAATAACATTAGCTAAATGAGTGGCTGGTTGATGCTCTTTGAGGAAGTGGACTCCCTTCTCTGGTGGGGATGGTTCGGCTCCTTTCCTGGAGTGTGAGCAGGGAAGAATGGTGCACCTGGCCTCATTGCTGGTGGCAGACTCTCTGGCAACCACCAGCGCTGGGAATTTGGCTGTAACTGGAACACCCAGAGTGCCAGGAATGGAGGTGAATGAGCAAGGCAGAGGCAGAGAGCAAGCCCAAGGCTGCGCCCACCTCTCCTTCTCCTGCTGCCGAAGGTGCAGGGTCCTAGTGCTGGGAGCTGCAAGGACAGGGAAGTGGGTCGTGCACGCCACCCACTGGCGCCCTGAGGAGCCCTCACCCGGGGCCGGGGCAGGTCCAGAAGGACAGGGTCCTGCCCCGTCCTCGGGTGGAGCGTAGCTCCCTGGGGGTGTAGTGCCCTGTCTGCCTGTTGCCATCTTTTGCCCTGGCCAGGCCTGAAGCTCCTGAGGGGCAGGGCTGGGCCTCGTCCTACCGGGGTCTCCAGTGCTACTCAGGCCTGGCCGTGCTTTGTCTGCCAAGGGGCGAAGTGGAAAGTCCCCACAAAAAGGTAGCATGGAGAGGGAAATGTGAGGTCAGCTTCAATCTGGAACTGCTGGCGGGGGCTGTCCTGGGCACTACATGGGCATTGGGCATAGAAGGGGAGCCCAGCTGGCCCTTCTCCCCACCCATCAGCCCCATCTGCCTCGATCCTTACTGACATGTGCCAGGATTTGTCGACACAGTCCCTTTACTCCCCAACACTGGCAGAGACCTGTGTGACACTCCACAGTCAGGTCTCCCAGAAGGGCAAGAGAAGCCTGGGCTACATGCATATCTTTTTGGGAAGCTCCTGGTATTCTAAAAAATGAGGAAATATTAGGCTAGGGTTGCAAAGATGTTGGTGTATTTTAAAGTATAAACTGAAATGATGACCACTTTTTACATATATAAACAGGATGCTATATAATGGTGCTCTTCACAAGATAATTACAGGATTTATAAAGCTAATATGAATTTCTAAACAAGTAGTCTAGTAATGAAGGCCAAGTTTAAAGTTGTGATAAGTTGTCATTCACGGTGGTGTGTGTATGACCTCATCCTGATACGACAGTCCTTGGTGAATTTGAGGATCTCAATAAATGACCCCACTACCATTCTCTCCCTCCCCATAGGCCCTATCCAGGGGACACCCATGGAGGGCGTAGGTCCCTGGAGGGTCTGAGGTGTCTCCATGCAGGCTCATCCTCTCCTGGAGGTGGAGGGATATCACCAAACATGGGTATGGAATGCCAAGTGTCAGTGAAGTCAGTGTGACAAAGACAATGCCATGAAAATGTAAATAACTTAAGTTTTGGAAACTTATGAGATGTAGCTAAAGCTTCACCTAGAGGTAAATTTATAGCCTTTAATGCATTTGCTAGAAAGCAAGAAACAATGGAGATAACCCAATTCTTTAAGTCAAAAAGATAGAAAAAATAAGTTTAGTTTCAAAGAAATTTGGAGCATGAAAATTATAAAGATTTAAAAAAATCAAGAAATAGAAAGCATGGCTGAGGAGACTGAGGCCCAGAGAAGAGAAACAAATAGCTGCAGGCCTCAGTGCTGTGCGGAGCTGGGGCTTCAGCCCGCAGCCTCGGTTCCCCAGACCTCGGGTGTGAGCAGGGCGGACGCCCGCGCCTCGCGGCTCAACAACGCGGACAGCACCTTCTGGTGGCGCGGCAAGGGGCAGCCTGGGGAGCTGTCTTGGGTCTGCGACCACGAACACACCTGTGTCAGGAGACTGAGCTCCTGAGGATGCCCAAGTTCTCTGGCGCTTTTTAATCTCCTCCGCGCGCCTCCGTAGCTGGCTGGCAGGAGGACGCGGCCCCTCGCCGGCCTCCCGCCCCGCCCCCGCCTCCCGCCCCGCCCCCGCCCCGCCCCGGCCCCGCCCCCGCCCCGCCCCGCCCCCGCCCCGCCCCGCCCCCGCCCCGCCCCCGCCCCGCCCCCGCCCCCCGC